>JAAGKR010001570.1:0-120462 GCA_011419295.1 Clarias macrocephalus | reverse complement strand
CTACCATGCTTGTTAGGCAACTGTTGTCGTTGTTGGACTTCCTCGGTTTCCCCACGTCCCCTCACACGACTTGCACTCCAACAACGACAACACTTATGTAGCAAGCATGGTAGTGTAGTGGTTAGCACTGTCGCCTTGCACCTCCAGGGTCTAGGTTTGATTCCCTGCCAGGCTCGAAAAAAAGAACAATTAAAATCTGTAAAATATAGAGCATAATGAGTGTGATACCGTAGAACCAAAAACATTGCTACCATATGTTTTACAGTAAACTTCTGGCAAACCACAGCTGCCGTTTTTTTATCGTAAAATTTACAGTTTTTTTTTTACAGTGCGGGGGACGTTTGTGTTTAAATTTTTTTCAGCCGATGTCTGTCATTTCATGTATGGATTCGGATGGAACAAACATCTCCGTGTTTATTACGGAGGTAGGCGTGTCTGTGTTTCACATGTGGGCGTTGCACAAGACCACGTGTTGAGAATGAGGATTTCTACTGGAGCGTAGAAAGCAGAAACTCGAATACCGGCGCGCTAGAGATTGTACGTTAGTTGACGTTGATCAAAACACACAAGAAAACACGTTTCGGAAAAAAAAAACTTTTCGGCAAACACAGACATTCGCATTCGGACGGGATTAGATTTCTCAGAGGACCGCCGAGTTTGCTGAAAAACAGTAGGTAATTTGCTCTGGAATTTTTACAGAGGTCGTGTGAGAAAAAGATTCGGACGGGATTAAAATCACAAAGTACCTCTGTGAAACAGAAATTTCTCTAACGTCCCCAGTAAAACTAGTCCCGTCCGAATAGTGCTTTAGTCTTAAGCCTCAAGTTTTAGGCTAGTTTTAGTCAGTGGAACCTATACATATTTTAGTCTAGTTTTAGTCAGAGGAACCCATATGTATTTTTGTCTAGTTTTAGTCAATGAAAACATAACATTTTAGCAATAAGATTATTATTGATTAATCCTACAGTCAGTCTAGTCTAGCCCAAACTCATTTTCTCATAAAAATGGACCCAAATATCATCTGTTCTCTTTGGCTTGAGTAATACTTCTGTGATGACAAAGAGTTAAATAGGACTGAGCTTGTAAGACAGAATCACTGCGCGCACAAACTACTCATGATCCGCCGCTCGTCGTGATCCGGAAAACACTACTGCTCGCACCATAATGAATGAACACCGTATTGCAGCGGATTGGGACGAAAATTAAATGTTGACGAAAATAATGACAGATGTTTTATTCGTTTTTATTTTTTAAACCACATTTTAGTCTAGTCTTTTTTCGTCAATGATATTGCATGGTTATTTCGTCACTGTCAATATTCACCGGATATTTTTCATCATTATTTCCATTGATGAAATTAACATTATACCACAGCATACAAGGACATCACCATGGGTGTCAAACTCAAATTCTTCATGAGCCATATAAGCATTTATGTAGGGAAATATAAATGAAGCATACACTGATAAGCCATAACATTATGGCCACTGAGAGATGATGTAAATAACATTGATTATCTTGTTACATTGGCGCCTAGAAGTGGGTGAAGTTTTTGTTGGAAGCAGAAAAACAGGCAAGAATTAAGATTTGAGTGACTTTGACAAGGGCCAGATTGTGATGGCTAGACGACTGGGTCAGAGCAACTCCAAAGCTGCAGCTCATGTGGGATGTTTTCTGTCTGCAGTGGTCAGGCCCATCAAAAAGTGGTTCAAAGAAAGAAAACCGGTGAACCGGCAAAGGGGTCATGGGTCGCCAAGGTTCACTGATGCCTGTGGGGAGCGGGAAGTCTGGCCCATGTTGTCCAATCCAATAGAAGAGCTACTGTGGTTTAGGTTGCTGAAAAACATAATGTTGGCGCAGTTAGAAAGGTGTCAGAAAACACAGCGTCGCTGGCGGAGATGGCACCAGGTGCACAAGGTTCTGAGCCTTATTCCTGAATGTCACACGTCATGGATATCTACGTGTTGTGGTGAACAGACATAAGCCTTATCAAGTCACTGTGGAATCAGATCCCTTCTGTCAAAATATTGGTGAGGAAAAACAAGGTTCTAAATGTAATTTTCTCCTGTTTTACTTGTTGTAACTTGTCCTTGTACTTGCAGACCAGATACATGCAAAACAGCTTATAGCAACCAGTGTTGCATTGTGTGAACTGCATGTATATATGTCTATGGTTGCTTACGGTTAAATAACCTCAGACGGACTCGCTTATTTGGTTCTTTTCTGACACATTTTTACACACGTCTAGATATACAAAATGGCAAAAGTGCATGGTATAGCTAAAAACAGAACTAGTGACCATTTTTAAAAACTGGAATTATATCATATATCTCTGTAAATAAGTATCTGTCAGAGGTCAGAGTTTGGGGTGTTAAAGGTGGTTATTAAAATATTACTGTAATTCCTAATTGAGTCATCTAGATGTCACTTGGAGCAAGTTCATGCAAAGGTCAACTTTACCATCTGGGAAAAATAGGCATAGTTCATCTGGTTCTTACAAATCATACTAAAAATAACTCTTGTACTTACTTAATTTTTACAATAAACAGTAAAGTTTAACTCTAAGCATTAAAAGCACAAAAAGGTACAAAGATTATGAAAACTGAAAAGAAAGAGAGAGGAAAAAGGACCAGAAAAATATCAGCAATAGATCCAGATTAATTTCAGTTATTTAATTACTATTTCAAATGTTTCATGTTAAAGATCACTGTTTAAGTATGTTCTTTATACAGGCTGGGCCATTTATATGGATACAATTTAATAAAATGGGATTGGTTGGTGATATTAATGTCCTGTTTGTGGCACATTAGTATATGTGAGGGGGCAAACTTTTCAAGATGGGTGGTGACCATGGTGACCATTTGGAAGTCGGCCATTTTGGATCCAACTTTTGTTTTTTCAATAGGAAGAGGGTCATGTGACACAACAAACTCATTGGGAATTTCACAAGAAAAACAATGGTGTGCTTGGTTTTAACGTAACTTTATTCTTTCATGAGTTATTTACAAGTTTCTGACCACTTATAAAATGTGTTCAATGTGCTGCCCATTGTGATGGATTGTCAATGCAACCCTCTTCTCCCACTCTTCACACACTGATAGCAACACCGCAGGAGAAATGCCAGCACAGACTTCCAGTATCCGTAGTTTCAGGTGCTGCACATTTCGTATGTCAGTCTAACCAAAATAATTTATTCCAGTTCAATATTTTGTACTCTGTGTGTGTGTGTGCGCGTGTGTGTATATTCATTTAAGTCTTTTACATGGTGGAAGTTTAAAATATACATTGTTGGTATAAAACCTGTACGCTCCCCAAAAAGTTTGTTCGTTCGATCTCGAATCCATAACACTGATAAAACGCTGTATGCTTTTCAGCATGTAAATGTATGAATTCTGAGTATTCGTTTTTAGCTGTAGAGATAGTGCTGCACACTTAATCACATAAAAATGGAAATTTCAATATGGACCTGTACGGTGATTTATTCGCAAAATGCTGTAATTTGTTACAGACTAGCGTTAGTACCCGTCGTACACACACAAAAAAAAGGTTTGTAGAAATAGCTAAAAGGTTAATGTTTAAAATAAGCTGATCAGCTTTAATGTAATCATTGACATTATTATTTCTGATTGAAGCCAGTACGTGTTTGCCTGTCTTTCTGTACGGCAGATCTCGCTGCATAACAGATGAGAAATCGAAAAAAAATGAGATTGGATAAAGATTAAAATTCACTTATACCATTTCAGCGCTGTTATTTCAGTGATGAAAATATGAA
This sequence comes from Clarias macrocephalus, assembly GCA_011419295.1. Taxonomy (NCBI): domain Eukaryota; kingdom Metazoa; phylum Chordata; class Actinopteri; order Siluriformes; family Clariidae; genus Clarias; species Clarias macrocephalus. Next base: position 116,690 of record JAAGKR010001570.1, on the reverse strand, counting down.
CTAACCCCAGTAAAAATATTTAGTTTAGCTTTTCTAATTAGTATCGATTGGTTCAAGTGTTTTAAATTGAGCAAGTAGCTTATTAGTAGCTCATTTTAATGTAGATTATTAAATCCAGCACTTAACTGCTGATAATATCGCTTTTACTCAGCAATTTAAATTCACTTATGGTGCAGAATTTATTGAAACTTCAGGCTGTACTGCAAAGGTTTCAATAAATTCTGTCCAGCAGTCACTTTAAGACGCGCCCACAGTTTGGTGCATGCGCAGTGTGCTGCCAAATCTTGCAGTTTTTAATCTGGAACATACTTAAACTGCTCATAACGTCCCTTCTACTTCACATTTTAATTTAATTTAATTTCTGGCACAGGTTTACCTTCAGGAAAATCTTGCCAAAGTACTGCCAAAGTGTCATTAAATATGTCGAGCCAGTTTTACTGTGACGAATCTGGCTGAACAGAATTTTGTCTGAGACAGAATTTTTTCTCTTTCTATTGAAAGAGCGAGTTCAGGCCAATGTACAGTACAGACAAAAAAAAACAAAAAAACATTTCTTTTATTTATCAAGATAATACACGTATGGTATGTAGAGTTTGTCAATAATTTAAGTACTTGTTTACGTTTTAAAAATCATTTAAAATTTTATTGTAAGTTGATAAAAAAATTTTTTTACTTTTTTTTTATCTTAAAAAAAATTAAGTTGATAAATAAATATTGGCAAACATCCTATCATTATTTGCAGTTAGCCCCGATAAATACATTTTGATACAAAATGGTTCACTAAATAGTTACATATTGTAGTTGAAATCACAATCACAATATGTGTCTAAATAGTCCCACTGTTTTTATTCATTTATTTTTTTCACTACCGAATCATGCATCCCTAATGCAAATGAACTTACACATTAAGCTTGTCCATGTTCTGAGTCTTTTTGTTTATCACTGTGGTAGAGTCCAAACGTCACATCCATAATGCTGGAACTGCCCTAATCTTTAGTAATCTTTGAGATCATGTGTAAAAGTTTAAGACACTTGGCTCTGGATAAGGGCACAAAATTGCTTATTTAAAATCATTGCAATAAATGAAATATTCCCTATAATTCAGGCAGTTATACTCAGATAGGGGAGTGTACAGTAGAAACTATTGCTGCTTGCTGACAGGGACAGTTGTCGGAGTAAACAAATCGTGCCCAGATGCTCGCCTATTTATACAGCTGGCTCCTAAGAAACGCAATGTGATAGTATTATCTCGTTGTCTAGTATGTTGTCTATCATGCATTGTGGTGTCTTTTGTGTTGTAACATTGTACATGATCTATGCCACAGAATACAGTACCAGTCAAAAGTTTGGAGACAAGTTTGGATTTATTTTCTACATTTTAGAACAATATAGATTAAAAAAAAAAATAATGAAATAACACGTTTTCTATTAGGTAATTAAGTAACAACAACAGTCGGTTGTTCTTTTATGACATGAAGGTCAGCTGATCTGGAACAGTTCTTGCAAGAACATTATTGTCAAGTGCATTTGCAAAACCCATCAAGCACCATGATGACACTGGCTCGCATGAAGACCGTCCCAGGAAAGCAAGACCAAAACGTACCTCTGCTGCAGAGGAGAAGTTCATTTAGAGTCACCAGCCTCAGAAATCACCAATTAACAAACAGCACCTCAGATTAGAGCCTTTATAAAGGCTTTACAGAGCATCAGTAGCAGACACATCTCAATATCAACCGATTAAAGGAGATTATTACTTATTTTGGATGACTAGGTTGCAAAATTTTGCCTTAAGAACTCGTCTCCAGAACGAATTAAAATTGTATGCCGAGGTTACACTGTATATTGGTATATTTATACTCTAAATGGTTCAGGTGATGTTTAGTGCCAATATCTGTTTTTGAGGTTATGTTCAAGAAGTATGATAAGTCATTTATGGTCCATTTTGTATATGCATATGTTAGAGCACTGTAGTGTAATATGAACTGGCAGACACCAGTAATGTGCGTGCGTGTGTGTGCGTGTGTGTGCGTGTGTGTGCGTGTGTGTGTGTGTGTGTGTGTGTGTGTGTGTGTGTGTGTGTGTGTTCAGAAAAAGCAGTGTGTGTGGCAGTGTGCTAATACTCCTTCTTCTCAATGAGCCACAGTCTTCTTGCTCCCTGCTGTTCTTATGTATGCATATTACACAAAGATTACTCACACGCCCTACACGCACATCGTTCTCACTCATTTACACACACAAACATATACACACACTCATGGTGGGATGTTTTTTTTCCTTTTCTTACACACTCAAGGACGTGCTGCGAGAGCCAGGCAGAGATTGGACAGCGGGTGAGAGATGTAAGAAGAACATTCTGGTTTAATGAGAGCCCCAGCTGTCCTGTCTTGAGCTTCATGCTGTTGTTTTCTGATCATGTGCAGATTTTTTACTCTTTTTTTTAAGGAAGACACATTTGCACAGTCTTTGCTCATAAAAATGATTGAAAACTAGAAGATTTTCAGAATCACGTGTCAAAGCCCAGTGCTTTGTTTTGGAATAGCGAAACGGAGGGAAGGACATATTTCATGATGTCTAAACTGAACTGTCTAGGATTTTTTAAAATATACAGATTATGGCAATAGCATAACACATTTACAATTGTCTGTTTTGATTCCAGAAAATTGTAAATGTAAATCCCCCCCCCCCCCCCCGAATAATAACAAGATGTTGTTTTAAGATTTGGCAAAATAATTATTTTAGTGAAAGTTTACAAAAACTTTCCTAATCAAATATTTATTTTCCGTTTTGGAGAAATGTTCAGGTTTGGAAGTGTATTTCGAGGTCAGGGCATCAATCTGGCGATCTGGTGGTGTAGGAAGGTAACCGGAATAATCAAAATCCACATCAAAGTCTACACTCTTGAAGTGTAAGATGTACAGTAAGTGAATGATATATTCATGTGATTATGTATGATATGTGAATTAAGTATGGACCAGGAGTGGATATTGCCCTGGAAAGCTGGATCAGAGAGGACATACTGCCATGACATGCTTTATGCTGTAATCTTGCGTAATGCCATTTGAGACGACACAAATCTCACATTAAATACATGACGTAAAATCTGTTGCCATCGCGACTGTGATGTTTCACATACTGTGCAGAAGAAGCTTAGAGAGATTTTTCTCAGTTACTCGCAGTATAGATAAAGAAGAAACATATTAAGTGTGTAACTGAAAAAGTACATTAAAGGCCTGCTTACTGTAAATGCCAGAGGTAAGTCAATTCTGTCCTGCATGCCAAGTGTTCCTGTGATAGGCTTTGGATTTAACATGACCATAACCAGGATAAAGTGGCTCCAGAAAGTGAGTGAGTAATATTGTTTGTTAGTGTTATGGAGTGTTGTTATATTTTGTTTGGTCAGGTATCGTTTGATTAATTTTTTATAATCACTCAAACTGTACTGCCGGCTGCGAGGCAAATCAGAGATTTCTTTTAATGCACTTGTTTTAATATGTTATTCTTTTTACATTAACAACTAATTCATAACCAACCTCTCGGGACGGGAGCGAAGTCATACTTCCCTGTTAGTCACTGTGGAAGCTTTTTAAAAATTTTATTTTAGATTACAGTAATGAATCATAATATCTAATGAATAAAATACCAACTTGTCAAAAAAAAAAATGGATGCATAGTACTGTGGAAAAGTCTTGAGCCGCCCATAATTTTTTTCATATTTTGCTTCAAAAGAGCCAGAATGTCTTGTATTTCATGTCATTTTGAGGACTAGATCTCCAGACGTCCTGAAGTAGTGTTTTTTTTTTTTTTTTTCTGTTTTGGCTTTCATTTTTGGCAAGTTTTTGACTCTTGTTTTCAGTCCAGTCTCTGTACCTGAGCAGTTTTAGAGGAATGCTTTTTTATGTTAAGCACTATGAATCATTCAGGCATTAACAAAGCATCTAACGTAAGGCATGAACCAGTGAGAAACAGGAGCAGATGATGACCGATAATCAGGCCGGTGATTGATATACTGGTGATGCTGAATGCTGAGTGATTGGAACAGACGAGAGGGGAAATGAGGCTGCTGCTCTTTTATTTATTTAAATTACTATTACTAATTACTACTAATTACTAATATCTACTATATTCAATTTAATATGTAATGAGGGGTGACTCAAGACTTTTGCACCATACTGCACATCATGAAACAATTAAAAATTAATAGTTACTAATTCACCATATCTAATAATGAAAAACACAAACATTGAGCAATAAATCTACATTCCTAATAACGAAAAATTCCTAATGGTGAAAAGCCAACTGTTAATAAAATAGAAAGGTTAATCCACAACTGGTCATACATTAAATAATGAATACAGTCGTGAAATAATTTAAAGGACTTTGACAATAACAGTTGCAATTTCATTCTTGGATTTCGACCTTCATTATTCACTGCTTACGCATTCCTTATTCAATGTGATTACTTGTTATTTGGCAATTTGCCAGACCAGTTTGTCTCATATGCTCTCAAACCGTGGTGCTAATTAAAGCAGTGGTGTGAAGCGCCACTATGAGATAAAACATTTATCTGGTCGCTAGAGAAAACATCCGAGGTGAAGACGTGCAAAATATCTTGTTGAGAAAAAGTGATGTTATGAACAGTTATGTGCCAGATATAATAATAATCTAACTTAACGTAAACAATGCATAAGATACTCTACCTTACAAACTTGATTTCTTTGTATTAATAAATTAGGCAGAGAGTCCGAAAGACAAACCGGCATGTTCATGGGCTTCAACCTAAAATAATATTATTACTGATTACGTTAAAGCTGATCAGCTTGTTTTTAGCTTTAATTGTCTAACTATTTAACATTGTACTCGTCAATGATGGGCATTAATGCTTTTCAACAAAAAAAACTTCTATAGATAACAGCATGACTACTGATGTATGCTCATGTATGCAGAAGAGAGCAGACATGCACTCTTCCTTGGAGTGTCATATGCGGCCCTGCGACACCACATGAACAACATCTGGATGGTTTCTCATAGATCAGACAGATGTTGAGATATTCCTGAAAGTTTCTGACACATTAAAGGCTTTAGGACAGAGGACAGTGCATTATCTTGTTTCTGTGGAGTATATGAGAAACAATTTACATTTCTTGCATTTTGGACTTTTAGATATTTAAATGTATTTAAATGTAGTATTTATATAAAATAAATACTTAATATAGTATTTATATAATATATAAATGTTACCCTAATGTGACTTCATTTAAGAATGTACCCTCCCCTTGCTTGTTGCTGGTGGGACCTGGCTCCACTGTACAGTAGCTCAAGGAAAAATACATTATCTTGTGTTAACTTGTCTTAAGACTAGTCAAATATGCGACCTTTAAGTACTCAGGGATTAGAAGAAAGCAATGACGTGTCACTATATTACCTGTAAGGTTTTGTTAGAGTATTATTTGTTTTATTTTTTAACTCAAATGTCATCACATTCAGGGTCCATGTCTATCTCACAACCTTCGGTATGTGCAAATTGATTCTACCAGCTCTGATGTGGCTCACACGATCATCTTCAATCCTCAGGCCGAGACTCTTCACCAGTTGATCTAATGAGACACCTGTGGTCTCACCCGAGGCTGATGCCCATCCGAGTCTATGTGACCCCGCTGGCACGAGTCGAATTAATTACCTGTCCAAGTGTGAGCGTGCTCAGCCAGAACGTCAGCGTGTTGTGTGCTCCAGGCCGTTGTTCCTGTTCTATTTTAATTCTCGTGACTGTGTCTAGCATGGCGGAAAAGATCTTGTGCAGAGTTACCTAAAAACCAACTGCTGTGATAAAGGACGTGTGCCACATCGGGCTGCCAATCGGCAAAGTCGTGCCTGTTGTCTTATTCATTTCTCAGCAGGTAGCAACGCTCCACATAAGCAAATGTCATCTCCTCTGAGTTTGCACAGGAGTGTAGATAGAGAGCAATCTCTTTATTAGTAGGGGAGCAGAGAGAAAGCTGCTCTGTGTATGTGTGTGTGTGTGTGTGTGTGTGTGTGTGTGTGTTAGTGCTCTGTGTTAAATCAGGTCAGGTTCAAAACATTTCCACCCTTTAAAGGACAATTTTCCCATCCAGATGCGTCCTCCGTTATGAATATTTCTTAGTAAGAACTACTTTTATTTCATCAGTGAAGTAATATAAGTTATTTGCTTATAGTCACCTCGAGCATGCTGCTTCGTTGATTAATTGGTAAAGTTTGTTTAAAAAAAAAAAAAAATCATGAGGTAGTTTGTACATACTATAAGTTAAGTGCATTTGATGCAGGATCATTAATAATAATGTCTTGCCTCTACAAAACAACATCACGGGATATAATTTGCCTATGAGCTGCGTTTTCTCTCGGGGTTACAAAAAACTTTTTATCTACCAATGTGGCCGTATTTATTGTTACTAAATGTGCTATTACAATAGTTGCATGACAAGTCGACGCACTGTTCTGTAGTAGAGTGACACTGTGGTACAGCGGTTAGCCTCGCTACTTCACACCTCCAGGGTCCTCAGTTTGATTCCCAGCTCAGGTTGCCGTCTCTGTTGACTTCTGCAGTTGGCTTTCGTCCTGGCTCTCTGGTTTCTTTCCGCCACCCAACCTCGATACCAGTAGATGAACTGGATATGATAAATTGCCCTGAATGTGAATGAGTGTGTGTCCTATCCAGGGTGTATTTCTGCCTTCTCAGGATGGGCTCTAATACCCTGACCAGAATAAAGTGTTTACTGAAGACAGGGGCATAGTGATAATAGTGTGTGTGATTAGAATGATTGCAGATTAAATAGTTATGTGGTTAGCCGGCTTAACTTTTGTAAAGTGCATTTTCCTGGCAACATTTTGGAAAATAGATAAAATAGAAAAAGCAAACAATTTTTATGATGTGAGCATGCATAAAAATAAGGGAATACTTATGCAGCAAGAGTGTGCAGTTAAATAAGCAAATAAAAAAAAGTCTATGCAAAATTCCGGCTACACCCGTCATTTAGACCTGCAGTGTTTAACACTAACGCATGGGAAGTTGCTGCAATGCTGCTCTTGCTTTTTCATGGTTTCACATATTTTCCAGTAGCTACTGTACATGTGTGGTGTGTTTGCTCAGGGCAGATGCAAGCTGACTGTCACCAGATCCCAGTTTGTTTAGTTATATATATAACTTTATGATTTATTCATATATCACCTTTTTCGGCCTGTGCAACGCAGGCAATTTAAATCAGGTAGACCCAGCTGTCAGTGCGTGTCATGGGCTCGGAAGTCGATGTCATCACTAGTAGGCTTTAATCTAATAAAATACTAACAGCTGCGACTGGAATACTGCTTTATCTCAGGGCGATAAGTAATTGGACAGTGACGCAATTGTGTATTACTGTCACAGGGGATTTGAAATGATGCAATCAAGACGTGCTCGGTGTGTAGTCTTTCAGCTTCATTTCTAGGTGTTTGACAAAAATATTGCCGTAACTATTTAGGAATTACAGGTATTTTTACCAAGGCCCTTCATTTTGGACAAACTGAAATCAGTATAAAATAAAGATTATTTTTAATAATTGGGTTAGATGGGACTTTCTAATTTCAGTTTTGTCTTCAGTAAATAAAAAGCAAGCAAAATTGGATTGAGGTCAGGTACCTGACTTTTTCGAACCTTGCATGTTTTGCCTTAAAGAGGTTTCAGGGTATGTTTGGGATATGGATGGATATATTTTCTGTCTGTATTATAAAGAATGGTTCTGCAGTTTTGCAACGTTTGCCTGGATCCAAACAAAAAGTATAACATTGTAAATTTAGAATTCTTCCTGTTACTTTTGCCTCCTTGATTTGTTGTGTAATAATGAGTTAAATTTTCACAACAGGCCATGAAATTGTTCAATGACTTTTGAGCCTCTGAAAATGGAAGGTAAAAAATGGCTGTAATTCCTAAATGCTTAATTTAGGAAACCTACAGTGACAAAATATATTTGTGTTCATATTCAGATATTTACGGACCCATTTTCATGGCACATTTATGTAATTAGGAGGTGTGTGCCGATCAGCATGGACAGTGATGGAAAAAAAAGTTCAATACAGAATGTTAAAGCAACCTTAGTACGAGCCTCATCTATTGGATTGCAGTTTGCCAAGTGTTGGCATATTTTTAACAAGTCTGGAAAGTTGGATTCTTTTCAGGGTAGATTCCTATAACGTTTGAAATAACCAATATTTTATTTTTGTAGTAATAAACTAAGGTAGCGCTATTTTCTGCTGAGTGTGCAGGAGATCTGGCCAGTCTGTTACTGGTAGACACTTTTCATCCAAGTAAAACTAATATGCAATCCAAGTGCAATCCAGTATCTTAGTTGTTCTTAACACGAATGTTGTGTTTAGAAATGAAGAACCTGACCTTGAATAATAAATTAATAGCAGTCTAAACATGCAGTGTAACTGATAGTCTGTTCTGTGACAGTGATATGAATCCACTTAACTCACTGCTGTGAGCTACAGTATGGGTTAAATCTAAATAAATTTTTGTTATACACCGATCAGCCAGGCCACTAAAACCACTGAGATTTAAAATGAATAACATGTTTTATTAACTATCCTGTTAGAGTGGCATCTGTCAACAGGTGGGATATAGAGTATTAGACAGTGAGTGAATGGTCAGTTCTTGAAGTTGATGTGTTGGAAGCAGGAAAAATGGACAAGAGCGTAAATTGCTGAAAAAGTTAATGCTGGCTATGCATTCCACCTTTCATTCCATGAGCATGCACAGTGACAATGTAGTTATTAGTGAGGAAGGAAACTGATTTGTTTGGAGCAGGCATTACTACATGGCGGACCGTGGTCCGGATTTGGACCAAGGGACAGTTCTATCCAGGCCCTGATGCTTTTCTGATAATTGAGTATACTTGATATGCCAGTAATCTAGCTGGTATATCAATTAATGTAGTTACTGAACTACATTACTAAATTGCTTATTTTTATAGATTTACAGTGATTATATATATATAGAGAGAGAGAGAAATCTGAATCCTAACATAAACATGACATTTGGACCTCGTTCAAAGAAAATTTTATTGACTGGATCTTCTTAAATTTGAATTCAATACCCCTTGTTTAGAGTATGCAGTTACATGCTTAGTCACCTGTTGTCAGTCAAATGACCTGATCCTACTTTATACTGTAGTCTCAGACTGACCTGAATGTACCTAAAAGTTTGATGATCTTCTTCTGCTATCACTTGCCATCTACCAAGAGAAATAAAATCCCTCCATTTGTGTTTGGTCTCTTTTGATCACTCTAAAGTAGGTTCAGATGGCTGTTTAATGGAAATTAATGCTGCCATCTACTGTACTGAGAGGAAAACTGGAACAAAGTGCCAGAGAGAGAGAGAGAGAGAGAGAGAGAGAACACAGGCTTTTTTCCAAATACAACATTGAAGTCTTCATGACCCCATCACAAAAGGCAGTCTTTGTGCAACAAAAATCATGTGATAAATCACAACAGATAATGCGGCTTATCATCCAAAGGCCCTGATGTCAATGTCATTGCATTTCATAAATTCTCTGCTGAACATGTATGGGGGATGTTTTGAACCGGGACTTTTGATGGTGCCGAATATCAGAACGCATGAGACACACGTGAGAGTAAAAACAAATATATATATATCTAATCCCCTGCTGCACTAATATACTAATCCCAGCATTTAACTAGTGCTTGGATACCGTAAAAGTGAGAAGTTTTCTCAGGCAGCCTGCTTCATGTCTGAAATGCTAGCCCCCCAGGAACTCCCTTAATGGTCCAAACATGTGGAAATGACTTGGAGCGAGCTCAGCACTGTACAAGGATGTGGCAATAATCAAGGTTCTGTAATGCGTAAGTAGTGTTTGTGAATGATTGTGTGTACGGTTCCTACAGACATATGTAACTCATCTGCAGGACATCATCCGTCCATTTTTCATGCGTCCTAAATGTTCCTATTCCTGATAACTGAAGCCACGCCTCATGCATTCTGTTTAATAAGTTGATCTTGGCTGTCAATAGACTGTCAGCTGTGGCTTCTGCTTGGTTGGAATAAAAAACTGCACTGTATGAAGATTAAAACTTTCTGAATTAAAATAAGGTACTCTTGAGAGCAATTGCTGTTGTTGTTGTTTGCCTTTTGGCTGCTTTCGGCAAGACCAAATGGTCCACAGCAGACCCGCACATAAGTTAAGCCTTTATTTGTCACATATACATTAACATGCAAACTGTCGGAGCTGGGGATCGAACCGCCGTTCTTCCGATCAGTAATTCGGTGCTTTAGCCCTCTGAGCCACCACTGCCCCAGGCTGGGGACTGGGCTTTGGCTGGGAATCGAACCCAGGCCTTCCGCATGGCTGGCGTGAAACCATTGAGCACTTGCTGATATTTATTACATATAACAGACTGGACCATTTTAACTGTTGATCATCCCACAGTTTTTGTGAAAATAAATCTTGCTTAAAAATCATACTCAATGTTTGCTTTATTCACCCTAAAGTGATGTCACATAGTGTTTAGTGTCACTGTTATTGTCCACTCTTAAGGTTCACCTGGATGTTTTTTCTTTCTTTCAGTTTTTAAATTTTTTTTTATTAGAATATTATTTAATAATATTATGCAACAAGTTTCTCACATCTACATACAGTACTGTGCAAAAGTCTTTGGCACCATATTATCTTTAGTACAAAATTTGACATATGTGTTTACACTGTTTATTATGTACATTACTATGTACACTACTTCCAAATATAACGTACAAATGAATGAATCAATCAATTTATAAATAACATTACATAATAACATTTGCATGCCTGTAAAGAAAGCAACATTTTACATGATAAACCAGTTTTCTGATGGAAACAAAAAGCCTAATGTACAGTAGGCTCCTGGGTTTTGCATGAAAAGGAGCAAGTGTGACAAAGTTACCAGAAGAACTCTGGCATGTTCTCCAGCATGCTCAATAAAACCTAACAGCTGTTTTACTTACAGTACTGTGTAAAAGCCAATTCCATATGCAAATATGTCTTTTATATGTTTATTGTCTACATAAAATAAACTTCTATAACTGCATGGAGTTTGCATGTTCTCCCCATGCTTGTACAGTAAATGTAAATATTCACGTTTAAGCATGTAGCACAGTGAAGAATAAGGTTGTAAAAAGGTGTTTACAAATCAATACCTTGATTAGGATTTATATAAAGTTTAAAAAACAAGCAGGCTAAACCTTATATTGATTTAATAAAACAAAAGACTTGAGTTATTTAAATTATTTGTTTATCCTGATTAGCTAGACCATGCACTTAATATTGGGTAGGTCTCCTTTTTGCAACAAAACGAGTAATAACATCTTTGGATGGAAACCAGCATTAACCTTTTCATCAATTTGAGCTACAGTAGCTCTTCTATTGGACCGAACTACACAGGCCTGCCTTCACTCCCCATGTGTATCAGTGAGCCTTTCCTACCCAAAGACCGGTTCACCTGTTTTCCTATGTCCTGACCACTGCAGACCAAAAACCTCCCACAAAAGTTGCAGTTTTGAAGTCGCTCTGACCCAGTCGTCTAGCCATCACAATTTGGTCCTTGTCACAGTAGCTACAGTTATAATATCTCATGCCAATGATGGCTGGAAGTGGGTGGGTGTATTATGCATCAAGTGAATGTTTTGTCCTTGAAGTTGATGTGTGAAAAAAAGGGAAACCGCAATAATTTATTGACCAAATTGTGATGGCTAGATGACTAGCTCTTGTGGGATGTTCCTGGTCTGCAGTGGTCAGAATTGACCAAAAGTTGTGCAAATAAAAAACAGAGAGCCGGCAACAGGGTTATGGTCAGTCAAGGCCCAGTGATCTCATCCCGTCCAGGGCGTACCCCTCCTTGTGCCCTGGGATGTATCCTGGGATAGTCTCCAGGCCTCCTGCGAACCTGTGTACAGGATAAAGCGGTATAGACGATGTACAGTATGAGTAAGTGAGTGAGGTTTGTTTGTAAATATTAAATGGTCTTGTACATGATGCAGGCATGTTAAACATATGTAATAAAATTAGTGCTAAAGATAATACAGTGCCCAAGACTTACTGTACTGTATATTATTTAGACATACAGTACTACATACAACTACTCTACAAACAACACAGACATGTCTTATGTTATCTAGTATTTTCTCACAGATTTGTCCTCTGCTTTATATATACAGTAGGTATAAAGAACATACTTTATCACTGTATTGCAAGTTGTGAACATGTCGTCTAACGCTTATTTAAGAATTCTTGTCCAGTTATTATGCATTTATTTTATTTAACATTTTATTGGCAATATGCTATGTTCTACTTATTAATATTTTTCAGCACTGTACTGTAGATGGAACTTGCTGTTGAAATGCCAGTTAGAATACCACTAGGTGGCACTATAGATAACCAAATTTAAACAAATGAGGCACACAGCACAGCCTGTTGGAAATGTTATGATTTCTAATGAACCACATACCACAAATTGAAATAGTTTTTTTTTTTTTAATTAAGAAAGTGTTTCAACCTGTTTTATAAATATCTTATTTAATGCATCTTATATGTTGACCTTCTTTGCTGAAAAGAGTGACAAAAACCGAATGAACAGAAGCAGAGAGTGTTTGGTTCATTGCATGTAATTCTTTTTAATATAATTTAATGTTTTGTTGATTAGGTGTAGAAATTTTGCATTCAAAACCTATTAAACATGCAGTATATTTCCAGCGTATTGTCCACCATTTATGTTGAAACAGTGTACAAATTGATATGTTGTTTATTTGCTAAAGGGACTGCTACAGTTTTTAAAAGCATACTAGTAGTGCTCAGTACTCAGTAAAGTATGTGCAAAGAATTAAACAAAAAGTTTTGTGTGAGGGATTTAAAAATACTATATAATATTAAATTTTTGCAAAAATTTGTCTCGTCAGGTATGAATGAAATCTACAGTGTGACATATGTACATTGGTACGTATGGAATGTAATGTATAATATCAGATCAAACAGTCTGTGTTCGCTGAGATTTACCTTCTTTTAGTAATAAAGCAACATGTGATTATGTTTGAGATGAGTTTTTGTGTTTCTCATTTTGACCACTGAGGGGAGTTCCTCTTCTTTCTCATCACAAGCACCTCCGGGATGTTCTCAGTGCATTGTGGGTAAAGCGAGAGTCCCGTGTTTAGCTTTAATCACAGAGCTGTCACAGTGGCCTGTCCCAGAGAGCAACAGTGTGTCTGTGTCAAGATGTGTGCAACAGCCCTGATTGTTAAGAGACAATCAAGTCAGAAAGGAAAGTATGTGTTGTAAGAGGAATATGTAGACGGGACACACACACACACACACACACACACACACACACACACACACACACACACACACACACACACACAATATTCTTCTTTGAGATTTTTCCCCATAGGTAGAGAAAGGATGGGGAAAAGCTTTGTAAATATTCACGTTTAAGCATGTAGCACAGTGCAGAATAAGGGTGTAAAAAGGTGTTTACAAATCAATACCTTGATTAGGATTTAGATAAAGTTTTTAAATGTGGTTGTAGATTCTTTAAAAAACAAGCAGGCTGAACTTTATATTGATTTAATAAAATCAAAAGACTGAGTCATTTAAATGATTTGTTTATACTGATCAGCCATAGCATTATGACCATACACTTAATATTGGTTAGGTCTCCTTTTTGCAACAAAACGAGTGATAACATCTTTGGATGATCATCTTTGGATGATCTTTGATTCTATTGGATCGGATCCAGCCTTCGCTCCCCATGTGCATCAGTGAGCCTTGCCCACCCAAGACTCTGTTACCGGTTCACTGGTTTTCCTTCCTTGGACCACTTTTGCTATGTCCTGACCGCTGCAGACCAGGAACCTCCTACAAAAGCTGCAGTTTTGAAGTTGCTCTGACCCAGTCATCTAGCCATGACAATTTGGTCCTTGTCACAGTAGCTACAGTTATAATATCTCGTGCCAGTGGCGGCTGGAAGTGGGTGGGTGTATTACGCAGCAAGTGAATGTTTTGTCCCTGTGTGAAAAAAAGGGCAAACGTAAGGATTTAAGTGACTAAATTGTGATGGCTAGATGACTCGGACAGAGAAACTCCAAACCTGCAGCTCTTGTGGGATGTTCCTCGTCTGTAGTGGTCAGAACTGACCAAAAGTGGTGCAAAGAATAAAAAAACAAAGAACCGTCAATAGGGTTATGGTCAGCCAAGGCCCACTGATGCATGTGAGAAGCGAAGGCTGGTCCAACATAAGAGCAATTGTATAAGTTTATTGTTGGTTCCCACAGAAAAGTGTCAGAACACACGGGTCATTGCTGTTTTGGCGGCAAATGATGGTGGGTGGTCACAATCTTATGTCTGATGTACTGTATATTCTAACATATAACAATACTAAATAGTTTAATTGTAACCACAGTGTTGTGTGTGTGATTTAATGTTGTGTTCTTTATATTTAATCATAGGATGATTTTTTTATGCCTTTACAATCCTAATACAGAAGCCTCTGAACTACTGCTTGAACAGTTGTTACCATAAATAAACTAAAATGCTTTGCATAGCAGTAATGTCTAAAACAAGATGAGGAAAGTATAGTATATAGTTTTAATCAATCTTGCAGTGTTGAACTTTGCAGAAGCAATCATTATGCAAATGTTTTATATAAAATAGTTTTATTTTGCTCAGTAAACAGAGTTCTTGATTGTTTTTTTTTTTTTTTTTTACAGTTAATTGGGTTGCCTTACTAAAAATTGAGTACATTAAAATGAATAAAGGCTGATCGTTACTGGTGACAACTCACAGGTACACAGTTTGTGTATACTGCAAGGCATGCTATTAACATAACCGTAGTAAGTATTGTACAGCGGACGCTCCCAACCTTATACATCTCATAGCCTACAGGGCTACGCTATAACTCATTGGAGCTCACTGAACTGTTAAAAATACTGCTGACACAATAATCAACGTGAGTGATCAGCTGTAATAGGCATATACACCACTACAGTGTGGCTTCACAGTGACCTCATATTGATTAGAGATTGATTATAGTGGGATTATTTATTTATTTATTTATTTTTTAATTACACTTCTGCCCAGAATCCTGTCTTTGCCCACTCCTGCAGATGTTGTTGTTTTTTAACCTACCTACGTGAGATATATTCTATGGAGCTTGGTTAGACATACTTTACAAACTCTAAACTAATTAAAGTAGGTGTTAAAAGAAAAGTGGCACTTATCAGGTTATAGTCGTTTCTAATGATGAATGTAGGAGTGATTTAAACAGGGCTGAGAAACCAAAACATTCCCAAAATTACTTCCTACTAGATTTCTACTGTACAGTGGCTTAGTGGTTAGCACTGTCGCTTTGCACCTCCAGGGTCGAGGGTTTGATTCTTGCTGTACTTGGTGGGTTTCCCCAGGATACTCCAGTTTCCTCCCACAGTTCGAAGACATGCAGATTAGGCTAATTGGCATTCCCAAATTGCCCTTAGTGTGTATGTGTGTGGGATGGATACACAGGACAAGCAGTATAGCCGGTGAATGAGTAATGAGTAAGGTCCCCTTTCAATTCATAGTCCTGATGACACATACAATACAGGACAAAGTATTTTACCTTTACTTGAGCAGAAAGGACAATAACATCCATTCATCCATTATCTATACTGCTTATCCTGTGCAGGTACCTGGGGGGCCTGGAGGTTTGGGGCATAAACACTTACACACTCGCACATCAAGTCATACACTTTGGGCAATTTGTTTGGATAACAATCAGTCTACTCAGTGTGCACTAAGTGCAGGGAGAACATGCTATACAAACTCCACACATCCTAAGCCACCATCTTGGCAGTACAATAACAGTTATTAAACAATATTTACAAATGAACATTTATTGCTATAGAAGATGTACAAGTTCCTCCATCTGAGTGCGAGCCAGCCTACCTGTTACTAAAAGGCCCTAAGCAGCAGGATGAGCTGTCAATCCTAATGAGAGACAGAAAAGGCTCTGAATCCCTCTAGACAAGCAGTCTAGTGCTAATCTGGTGGAGGCTAAACACGCTCAATCAACCATGGGCCAGTGACAGTGCAGTGTATTTTTAGAAGTCTGTATAGCAGATTATATTTGTTTCTAAACATACAGAGCAGCTTTAATCTGTGCGGTATAATATTGAAGCGAAATTCACGGAAAGTAGGTTTTGCAGGTTTAAAAAGGCATAGAGCAGCAGAACAGTTGGGACGATCTGCCCTTGCAAATTGTTTTCAGATTGCTTTCTAATGCTAAATCCTCCCCATAGAGCGCCATGCTGTTGTGAAGCCTCTTTTTTTGCTCTCCACTAGCAGATGGTCTACCCTTGAGGTTAATAACCAGACCAGTGGATTGTTACGAATGGTATCCAGTGTAACACTTTTCAGATTCAGGTTTTTCTTTCCCATTAAGCTTCTGTGCCACTGTGTATTTTGCATTGTTCTATGTGTGTCTGGTGCATACAGTCCATTATGGAAGGTATCCACTGAAAAGAACCACCCATTATTCTCTTTCTCTCTCGCTCTCTGTTTGTCTTAAATATATTTAGATACCTATATACAGTTGAGGAAGTAAATGAACATATACGGTACATTGGTCTACAATAGGATGTGTGTGCAAGTGACTTGTTCTTGTACAGAACAGAAAAGCCATGAGTTCTGATGTCTTTTTTGTATTACAGTGGAACCTTGGTTCGCAATCGTTCCGCAAGACGAGCAAAGATTTTTTAAATACATTTTGATTTGGAAAATGAACAAGTCTTGGTTTACAAATACCGAGTATCATGTATCCTGCATGCGCTTTTTGTTTTGACGGCGTCACATGATCACAACTGAGCCAATGGTTTTTCTCTTTCTTGCGCTGCGGAATTGTGGGAAATTGTCTCCCCTGCTGGGTCTTAATGAGCGTCTCTCATTATTAATGATTATTATAATTATAGACATTAAAGATCCATTTTCTCTTTCTCGCATGCACTTTGTGTCTGTGTGCGGGCGCGTGTGACACACACCCCTCCTCCCCTCGCCATCACACACATACACACACTCTCTGCTCTACACAAAAAACTGCTCTGTCACGATTCTTTTCAAAAAAGGTTAATTTGTTTTATTTTTACTTTACAGCAGTGATTCTGTTAGTGTGCTCCCACTCAAGTGTCATTAGAGAGATTTCTTGTTTATTCTCACGATAAAACAGTGTTTCCGTTGTCTGTGCGCGTGTGTGCGAAACTCAAATAAGAGAGGAGGAAGGTTTACTGTGTAATACGAGAAGAGGGAGAGGGGAGGGGCTAAGGTAAAGTGCAGGGTAATTTATTTTATTTTTACTTTATATTTTGTATTCATTATTTTTTATGTATTTATTTTTTTTATATGTGGAACGAATAATTTGAGTTTCCATTATTTCCTATGGGACAATTCAATTTGGTTTACAAGTGTTTAAAATACAAACCCCCTTCTGGAATGGATTATGTTTGTAATCCAAGGTTCCACTGTATTTGATTTCAGTAAGCCTTTCAGTGATTTCCCAACACGCTCATTTAGGATGTTTTTTTCGTCCACATTTCTTTGTTGAAGATGATGGTTCACCCCATCCTTCCAAGTTTTAATAAAGCTTTTTTCAGCAATCTCTTTAGCTTTTTTCTTTGCTTGTTGCAGGCCAACATTTTGTCCTTTTTGAAGCAGAGTAGCACTGACCACAGAATATGTCTTCTGACATCCAAGTTTAACCCAAGTTATTTAACTAAGAATAGTTTGTGAGCAAGAGCAGTTGGTACACCTAATCTGTTTAACATACACCTCGCACCTGCAGGGTCTGTGTTCGATTCCTGTCTCGGGTCTGCGTGCATGGAGTTTGCATCCCTAATCGGTTTCCTCCAGGTACTCCGGTTTCCTCCAACATTCCAAAGACATGCAGGTTGGGTGAATTTCCATTTCCAAATTGCCCATAACTTGTGAGTGTGTGTGCTTGTGTGCTCTGCGATGGATTGGCACGGCCTACTTGAACTGAACAGGACAAGCGGTATAGAGAATGAGAGAGTGAGTCAGTGAGTGTGTTTAGAATCTATGTTGCACTATTAACCCTCATGTACTGTGTATATTAAAAATATCGGTTGCCCAGATTAATAGAGTTACACCAATAACTGCACAGATTGATCACAGCATTTACTGGTTCATGATGTAAGCCGCAACGGCTTATTGGACCTGTTTCGCAAATAAAATGGGAACAACTTGTCTTTGTGCTAGGCTATAGTCAGGCATCTGTCTGTAGTTTGAAGGTGTTTATAAAATGTTTTCAGCAACGCAAGTCTGATATGTTAGACTTCATTGCCGTGTATATTTTGAAGATGCAAGTCTCATTCAGTCACATGGCTGCAAATCTGTATGAATTCACATGGGTTTGTTCATATAAAATATTAAAATAAGTCATTAGCATTCTGTTCCTCATCCAGGATTATAAATACTTTATGGGTTTTTATTGCAATTCTCTATCTAAGATATTTTTGGATTCTATTGTACTAGGCTAAAGGGGTATTTTGTCCATAAGAATCTTTGGTGATGTGTGCTATCCAGTGGGTCGTGCAATGGCTGCTTTCCAGATTCAAGGTCCTTAATTTGATGCTGAGGAGTTAATATGTTGTTGCGTATGTTCTCCTTGTGTCTACAAGGGTTTTCTCTGGGTTTTCCAGATTCCTCTCTCCAAACTCAAAATTAAATATAAAGATGCCCCAACTGTAAAAAGAAAATAAATAAAATTGTTCCATATAAACTGCACTGAATGAAATTTTATATATTTTTCTATTTTATATTTTACTGAACTGATTTTTTAAATTTTTATTAATTAAGAAATTTTTTTTTAGTATAACTTTGAGATATGCTGTCTAGTGATAGACCGGTTTATTTTAAACTAGGAAAGTTCATATGCTGGTATAATCTGTGACATAAATTGAACATAATCTACCAAACTGTAAGTGTGAGTGCCTGAAACATGGATGTTAAATGACTTTTTCTTACTGTTTTCTTTACTTCACTTCTTTACTGTTTTTCTTTTGTTTCATTTACCTCATGGAAAAGACTCTCTTTAGAAAAGCCATTCAAAAAAAAAGCAATGAATGGAAATACCAGTACTATAATACAGGATGTGTTCTTAGAAATCTCTAGATTTCTAACGCCATCATGAGCATTCAGCATTTTATGATCTTGATAAAGTCACTACATGCTCCTTCAGCTACACCTCAGCGTGATTAGCATCAGCCTACACACACACACATGCACACACACACGCACACACACACACACACACACACACACACACTGGAGAATTAATTGTTCTTTGTTGCTTCATAATGTTCCTACTAAAACGTGTACGACATTTGTACAGGTTTGTTGGAAATATTTTTAATTAATCAGTTGTAAGAAGAATCTTAACTGACCTAAGAAACTTTGTAAACACAAGATCATGCCTATATATGCTGTCAGTCAAGTCATATTTCTGTGATGTTTCTACAATGATACTGCCTGGAGGTCATGGTCAGGATTTCTGAGTGCCATTAATTAGAGGAGAAAAGAAATGCATGGCCTGCTTGTCCAAAGGGTTGTGGCTACACCACAGAAGACAAGAAGCACCTTTTCTGATTCTGAAGAAGAAGAACTGGCTACATTAGTTAAGTCCATTGCTTATTTTAATCCATGTGGTGACTTTTTATTTTTTTTGGCTGGGCAGTGTATGAGGAATGTAATTAGCTGAACCTTATAGTTAGTAAGCAAGAGCAGATGGTACACAAGATTTCATTAATTTGCTGAATTTGTGTTTTCTGTCAACACCGTCATATACCGTCAGACAGAAAATAAATAAAGTCAGGCAATCTTGTGATCAACCAAATCTCAGATGACCTCTTTATGACTTCTGGTTTGTTCTATAACCTGTTCAACTGCTCAGGTTCTTGTAAGTTTGATAAGGTTTTATATTTGAAAGTTTTGACATTGATACTGCTAAATTATAATAAATATGGGGTCATTTTTTGTAAAATTAATGAATTTCAAGCACATTAAATATGCAACCAGCAAATTATTCAAAAACAAACTGGCTCCAGCGTACATTTTGTAACATGGCCGCCCGCGCAAAGGGCAAATCTGCAGACAGCTACGCGGCTTTATAGGCAGGCAGAGCAGCGGATGGCCAAGGTTGCTAGGCAACCCCGCTATTTTGCCAATCAGAGCAAATGCGCTACACCTGTCCGGTAGGTTATTTAAACCCCCAGAAACCGGCACACTATGTGCGAACATTTAGAGAACATTTGGTGTGGGGGCATTGCTCTGGTATAGGAAAAGAGAAGTGAAAACTGAAAAGAGAAAACTGAGAAGAGGCCTGAAAGATAAACAATATATATTTTTCGAGATAAAGAAATAAAAGTTTGGGGGAGGGGAAATCTTTTCACAAAAAAGGGGTGCATATATTGTGTGTGTGTAAAAAAAAAAAAAAAAAAAAAAAAAAATATATATATATGGTTCTCACTTGGTTCACAAGATACTCCCCTTTCTTTAGTTGTGATACAAAGTGCCACTTCCTTAGCACTGCGAGGTGCTTGCCCTAACCGATTAACATACTGTAATCACACCATGTCTCAGCGCCCCCCTCTAATTCCTGCCTTGGGGTTCCCACACTTAACAACATATTCAGTGGCGCCATATTGGAACGCCCCCTCATAACACATTTCAGAAGTTATCTAGCATAATGTGGAATTTAGTCAACACCATCAGGGAATTAATCTGACGGTGGTAACTTACTGTGTGACAGTGTTGACAAAGTATGTTTTAGTTTGCTACTTAAAATACTTTTTACATTTTCTCAGAATGTTCAGAAACATTAGTAGATATTTTTGTTCATTTCCTGTTAAATTAAATTTTAAAGCATTTACGATAGGGTACGATCCTGATCCTGATGTCTGTGTGCTACATTATCTATGAATGGAGTCAACTCACTGCCACACCTCACGCTGCTCAGCAGCCCTACATCTGCCTGTCGTATGTGCCTGTCACTGTAGACACACTTCAGTCTAGTCCTGGGTTTCAGTAGCCCTGAGCTCGCCCTGATGCACCTGTTTTCATTGCACACACTTACTGTTACATTATTGTTATATATTGTGTCAATACCGTCAGGTAGGAATTTTTGGCATTCATGTATTTATTTTTTTTAGCAAATTGTTCCCGCAATAGTGTGTTTATAATTAAATATAAAATTTCTTAACATCAAGGAAGATTTTTATTAATATTAGCATCACTACTTTACTGTTTTTAGGTAAAAAATAATGGATGATTAAAAAAAAAAAAGAAGTCAGTTTTTGCTTCATTGAATTTTAAAATAATTATATGACAGTTGATGATGAGACAAAACCTTCTTTCAATAAAATAACTATAATTTAAATAAATTTTTAATGTTTGACGTTGTTGACCAAAGTATGTAAAAATAATTAAATAATAGTTCGAGAGATTATTGCACCAGCCATGACATATTGCACTCGTCATGTAATACAATTATAATGGGTTTGTTTATAATTGCTCTCAGCACATGTACAGTCGTGACATGTAACAGGTAACAAGCTAACAGGTAATGATAGTAATTAATAGGGAAATTGAACAAATTATTGCACTAGTCATATAGTATTGTTCTGATCATGAATTAGGCTATGGCGGGTCTGGAATGACTTTACTAGTCCTGAATTTTTGTCCACTGAGCGCACGGAGGCTGGTGCGCATTGAGCCGAGAGATGAGGGTGCGGTGCGTGCCGGGATCAGTCAGCGGGCAGCGTGTGAAGAAGCGCACGCCAGGGACCTGTTCGATCGCTGACAGATCGAAGTCGTCTGGGCACGGAGAGCATTTCTCCCAGCATCAAGAACTTGGATTGTGTTTCGCTCTTGTTCGGGTGCGAGGATGCATCATGAATTAGGCAAAACATAGGTTCCTCATCTCCTTCCCTGGTCTTTTGAAACTACTCATAAAAGGCAGCGCTGTTAGTCTTTATGAAGCAAATTCCTGATTCTGAATATAATCTAGTGGTTATTAGTTGTGTTGTTCATCCACTCCTGATGTCTGCATTATTTTGTGGTAGAGATACTTGTAATTATTCTATTCATTTTGATACATTAACACATTATATGGTTCTGTGTCCCATTTAGTTTAAACTAGGATAGAATTAAATAATGCTATTAAAGTCATGATTGGTTTACATATTTAGACAGAAAAAAAAAACTTTATTTTGTGCTGTATTTGACTTATAACATGGAATTTATAGGAACTAGGAATGACTACTTTGAAACTTGGAATAGTCTCCTAAATGTAGAAAACTTTTTTTTTTTTTTTAATCATTTGCAGTTTAGTACAGTGACATTAAACATTTTTTTAATACTAGAACAATAAAACGTCTGTGATTATATTGCTTGGAGCATTTGTAGTGTTATTTTAGGCTACTTCTTGCATAATACAGGAACACTATTACATGCCCTGTTCCTCTCAGTTCATTTAAAGGACTTCTTCGCCTGTACGCAAATATAAGTGAAGAGGTTAAGGATGAGTTTTTTTCATCAGTGAAACTGGATCCATCAGCAGATTTGTCTGTTAAAGCTTATTCTGTTCTCTTCACCTTTGCACATTGTGCTACAGAGCTCACGGTCCCTGAGCATCCTGACTCTGCAGATTGCTGAAGGCACACTATTGCTCCTATACATTATAAATTAATGCTGTCACTTTTTGTACCAGTTCCACAGAGGTTTAAATGCCTTTCTCGGTCTCATTCTTTCCCCACATCGGCCATCGGATTATTAGCCTATTCCAAAGGTCACAGGCAAACTTTTTAGGCACCCAACTCATATATGTATAGATAATGTCCTCTTTTCTTTACTGTCCTTGAAATTAAAGCAGGTATATACTCATTCTGAGCAGCTCAACCTGGACTACTCCACTTTTCCCTCTTAGACTGTCCAATCAAAGACTCCCGACTTCAGAAACTGTTTGAATTTTCACTAAATCCCCACGATGCATCAGTTTGCCCCTCCTCTTTCTGCTCTCTCTTTCCTCTGCCTCTGTATTTTCCTGCCTGTGCCTTGTTTGGACAGTCAGTGGCAGGAGAGTGGCAATCCCTCCATCTCTCATCTGAGAGTAAAGCATGGCAAAGGCTGAGCTCCGCATTCAGCACTGAAGCGGATCGTCCCACTCTGACTCGCCTCGCCTCGCCTCGCCTCTAATCCTTCTTCTCCCCCCACCCTTCCATTATCAGCTCTCCCAGCGCAGGGCTCTCCACAGGCAGCATGGCTGCTCCGGAGCTCCCTGCTCAGCCACTCTCTCCGCGAGTCCACTGAGCGCACGGAGGCTGGCGCGCACTGAGCCGGGAGATGAGGGTGCGTGCCAGGATCAGTCAGCGGGCAGCGTGTGAAGAAGCGCACGCCAGGGACCTGTTCGATCGCTGACCGATCGAAGTCGTCTGGGCACGGAGAGCATGTCTCCCAGCATCAAGAACTTGGATTGCGTTTCGCCAATGTTGTGCCATTGCAAAGTAGCATGCACCAACAGCACCATTTCGCTCATGTTCGGATGCAAGGTAGGGAGAAATAGCAATGGTTTCTTTTAAAGATGGGCATTAGCTCTGTTAATCAGCTTAGTTCATTCTGTTCTTTCCTGAAGTTTGAATTAGGATTTATTTTTTTATCATACTAAGGATCACTGAGGTGATGGGATATACTGTATTTTCCAAGACTTACAAATAAACATGTTCAGACTATTTTCAGTAGCGTTTAATATTTTAGTATGAGAGTAAACTCTGAAAAGCACTGAAGCTCTGCCTCCATGTTTCTAAAACCCTTGTGGCAAAATGCAAAGCTTCAGATGATTTCTGACAGATGTGTCAGCCTGTAGCGCTGTTCTCTTTCCATCAGCTATGCTGTAGGCACTCGAGCTTAGAGTAGATGCATATATCTGTGTTTCATTTCTGTCTTTGCTTCAACTATTGCTTTGGGACAGAAGTCGTGCTTGTTTGTTGGTTGTTGTCCTCTCACACATTCATGTTCGCCAGAAGTCATGTGTTATAAAACATGGACTTTTAATAGTACTGTATCTGTGTCAGTCTCACTAACTAGTTTGAAAGAGGAGGGCAAGTTACTGTAGTTACAGTACTTGTACGGTAGTAACTGCATAGTCCTCAGGGTATCCCAGCCTCCGGTAAAAAAGTCCTTCTGGGAACCTGGTGAACTATTCCTCAAGACTACATTAAAACTCTTTAGAAGCAAAATATGAAGAAATGAGGGGTGGCTCAAACCTTTTGCACAGTACTGTAAGATTTTAGGCACTTTTAAAATACTTATTATTAATTCATCACTCAGACATTTGCCTGCCAGAGCAAATTACAACCTTAAGTGAGTTCTGGCAGCATTATGAATGAATGAATAAATCAATCATAAGATGCAAGTGTCTTGACCAACATAGAGGTAGACCAAGATTCCACCGTTAGGGATAAAAGATCATTCCTAAAACATTAACTTTTAACAATAATTAACATTAAAACCACCGTTATTTATTTTTAAACTGCCACAAATTTCATGTTTCAGTCATTTATCAGTCAGCATTCATTCCCATATAATATAACTGTATAAAATATAAATCAGACTATGTTAAGTTACGGCGCACACCTTGGTAGTGCTAAATATAACAAAATCAAGCTATAAATAAATTATAATCTCAGTTTGTCGCCACAGTTTGTCATTACATGTAAAGTATAGGCATAAGCTAACTAACTTAATGCTGAAATAAGGTGAAAATTGTGATAATTCTTCAATGTGTCAGTATCCCAGGGTGTGCGAATTTTTTTTATTTTTATTGATATCTACAATTTAATTTAATGGAATTGCTGAAGCTTTCACTATATTCAGGTCTTGAAGTACGTTTTTAACTTGAATACAACAATTCTGTTCTAATTACTTTCAGCGTACGTTAAAGATTGACTCAAACTACAGTACACAATAAGTATACAATAAATAAGAAGAATATTTATAAAAAATGATGAGTGATACCGTTATTGTCTTGACCTTGCACATCTATGTATAAAAATTTGTTTTGGTGCAACCTGTACTTTTAGTATGCTAATTAGGCCCAACCTTCGTTCCATGTCACTGAGATCACGTAACCTGAGACCTCATTATAATTTTCTTCAAAACAACCATCATGGTGGCAACTTGCAAAAAAAGACGCAAGGTTTTTTTTTTTATCTGTCCAGAAATTGAGTTTCTGATGTCTATTTTTTTTTTTTTTGGACACCTTGTCACGCGACAGTTGCATTTGTATATTCATTAGCACCTGCCAAAGATGGTCGTGTCAATAGGATTAGCCTTTTCTGTGTTCAGTTATTTCAATGTTTATACCACACATTGCAGCTTTTAAATTTTTTCTCTTCATTTAAGCATACATTTTTACATATGTAATATAAATTGTGAGAACTGTGTAAATTTTTGACCTTTCAGCATGAGCTGATGATAAAGGCTATCACATTTCATTCTCACACGGACTGACGGCATGGAAGTGCTCTATAGGAAAATGTTTTGTAGGAAAAGGTTTCAGACTGACACTCATCCACCAGTTTTACATGAACACCTGTACTCAGTAGTGCAATTATCCAATCTCGGAACACACCATGTGTCAAACCTCAAGGAAATGTTCCTTTTTGAGTTTTGGTTGAACTTGTGCTCTCTGTAGCACAAGTGGTCCTCTGTTTTATTGTTGCCTGCCTGAGCTAGTTTGACCCATCTCTCCTGGCCTGCATTTTAGACCATTCTGTGTTAAGTCTAGAGAGAATTCCAGGAAAGCAATAGTTTCTGAAATACTCAAACCAGCGGTCACATCACAGTCAGAGTCATCGAGATCACGTTTTTCACTGTTTGGTGTGAACATTATCTAAAGCTATTGATCAGCATATACAAGATTTTATTTATTGTGCTGCCATCTGAACGGCTGATTAGTGGATAATTGTAGAAATATTCAGGTATACAGGTGTACCTATTAAAGAATCCAGTGAGCGTACACATTAAATCACATTTCTCTATGATTTATCCATGATACTGGGCTAAAGGTAGGCAGTTAGTTGCCCGGGTTTGTGGTTTATTAGTGTGTATCAGACGACAGTGACTGAGAGTGAGTGTGAGCTGAAGTTACAGCCTTCTGGCAGTGTGTTTGTAGATCTCTCTTAAAAAAAATAAGAAAGTTGGAGTGTTGGACAAATTATAAATTAATTAGCTCACCCACTGGGTAAGTGCAAGCTCAATTGTTCTGCCAAATTATTATAATTTTTTTTGTTTGTCTGTTTGTTTTTTCCTGAGAAAACGGATTATGCTAAAGTAGTGGCTAATGTAATAAAGGAGAGTTAGTTAGCTCTGGCTAAGTGCATTTATACAGACTAAAAGAAGAAAATGGCTTGTTGTATGACGACATATTGCTGGAGTTAAATTTGCTTGACTTTGTCAGATTTTACACATACTGTACCAGTCAAAGGTTTGGACACCACTTCTAATTCCATGGTCTTTCATGATTTTTATTTCTTTCCACACTGTAAAACATAGATATATATATATACATATGCTACTTATGCTAGTTAAAGCCTTTATAGCGGCTTTAATTGGTCATTATTGAATCTGGTAAGTCTAAATGAACTTTTCCTCTGCAGCAAAGGTAAGTTTTAGTCTTGCTTTCCTGGGAAGGTCTTCATGAGATACAGTTTCATCATGGTGTTTGATGGGTTTTGCAAATGCATGTTACATTACTGTTCCTGCAAGAACTATTCCAGAACAGCTGACCTTCGTATCTTAAAATAGCAACTGAGTGCTGCTGTTGTTATTAAATTACCTGATAACATAAGTGTTATTTTATAATTTTGAAATCTCCAGTATTGTTCTACAATGTAGAAAATATATCACTCAACAAACAAAATGTTAAATTAGGTGTGTTAAATTAGGTGTGTCAAAATTTTGGCTGGTACTCTATCATCATTTTCCTGATTCTAAAACCCTCCATCTGTGTTAAATTTAACCCTAAATACCGAACCTTGTTGTTTTTGGAAGGTAGTTAAAGATTACTCTGCTTGTTAAGACAATGTTACAGTTAAGCAATTATAATTAAAACTAAAATTCCTGCCTTGAAATCTGCGTGTTCTGGACTACTGACTTGCCCATCACTTTGAAAATGAGTGAAGTCCAATTTCAGGTTTCGAAATCCCTTCTAGGACGGTTACCGTTCATCACACAGCTATTCTAGATTAGACAGATTGTAACTGCATCTTTTTTTAATTTTCTCTCTGTAATTAGTTCTGCAACAGACTCTCGTACATTTCCAAGCTGCACTGGTTTAGTTGCATGTCACTTTTTAAAGGACGGCTCGTCTTTCTTGACTAGTGCTTAGAAATGTAACAAATTAGGGAACTTTGTCAATTTAAGTCCAATGTACTGTACCATCTAATGATAATCCGTACGTACAATCCATTTTCTTTCCAAGCCATTGAACAGACTGTTGGTTGGATTAAAGTGAACCAGTGTTGCTGATTAGTACATATTACACCAAGAGGTGGAAGGTAACTAAGTACATTTACTTTGTTAAGCATATATTTCATGTATCTGTACTTTATTGAATAGTTTTTTTTTTGTTTTGTGTGTGGATTCTTTTTACTTTTACTCAGCTCCATTCTATAACAAATATCTATACTTTCTACTTCACTACATTTCTGTAAGGATCACCCTATAATGACTATTATGCATATTTGACTATGTTTTTCTTCTTATATTAATCTGTTAATCATCTAGCAGGTGTTTGAAATTAGAAGTTGAATTGGTTTCAGACAGCGATGAAAACAGAGAGAGAAAGAACGAGACTCTGATTATTACTTAAAGCCTACTGTGAGCTAATACAAACTAAGTAATTTTGATACATAAATAAATTTAATGGAAAGTACTTTTGTACTTTTAATAAAGTCAGATTGTAAATAGAGGACTTCTACTTTTACTTGAAAAATATTTAACTAAGGTATCTCTACTTGTACTCAAATAACACCTCTGAGTACACCCCACACTACTGTAGCTGAACTAGCCTTGTGGAAAATCAATAATTTACGTTAAGTACATTTTCAGTTCACCAGACATGTTCTGTGTTTACACTTTTCTCTTGCACTTTTCCCCAGCAAATGCGTATAGATTGTAATTGTTTATACCATATTTTTTGACGGCTATGCTCAGTGTTGCAAACCTTGGGTACATTGGATACCATGGATTCACTCCAGTGTTGCTTTAAATAGAATTAAGGGATAGGTTGGGCTTCTCGCTCATGTTCGATACAGTATATTTTTTTATGCAGCTACAGCTAAAGCATAGCTTGTCTGCAGCAAACAAGCAGGGAATCTTGCCTTGCGCAGCTATGTGGTTAGAGGCAATTAATATGTAAAGAATAAAAAATGCAGTTATAAGACAATAATCATTTATGAGATGCTGTGATTTAATTTTCCTACCGCAGCTGGAAATGAAGTGTTTCATTCCTCTTATACCCTGTTAATTAATAAAGACGCATCATACTTGTTAATCAGTTTTACTTCTAAGTGACTTACTTGTTACAGGAGTTGTACAGTAAACAGTCATTTTCTTGGTAACCTCTTTCTGATTTTGAAGTTAATAAGAATGAAAACTCATTAAGACTTTGCTTCGTTGAAATCCTGACTGAGTGTAAGTGCTGACACTGGACTCTCCTTCCATAAAGGTCTCGGTTACTGCTTCAGTTTTGCAGTGTTGATTGTTGATCAAATATCTGAACAAACATCCATCCATCTGTAAGAATCCATCAACTCACTGACGAATCCAGAATCCAGTTTTTTCTTACTTGTTTGAAGCCGAATGCACTTTTTTGCTCTCTCTTTGAAGAAGAAGCTCTTTTTCACTCTGAACAGTTGTTTTTTTCATACTTCAACATTACTTTTCATCCAAATGATGGAATTTTGCAGGTTGCCGAAATTGTGAAACAGACCAAATCAAGCAACAAAAATAAGTGTTGAAAATTAATTGAAAAAACTCTTACTTATGCTTATCTAATCTGTCAGTGTCAGCCCATTAAGTTTTTAATCCTTGCCTGCTTGTTTCTGAGTATGCAAGCTGCTCTTTTCTTCTTGTCGTTTCTCCATAATGAGCTGTGGAACAGCTGCTGGTAATCCCTCTAGACTGACACTAGTGTGTTACTGCATGTCTCTGCTGGCTGTGCTCTCTGAGTTAGCTGTGCTTTATAGACCTGCTTTCTGCTGAGCATAAAGTAATTTGGGGCATTTCTCATTTAGTAGTTTAATTTTCTGGGTCATTCCGCCTGGCATCTGAATGTCACAAGATTAATCCATTAATGTCCACTGTGTTGAGTGGAGTATGAAATAGAGTAGTGTTGTTTATTAGGTCTTGGTGTATACATCTCTTTTTGTAGGTCTGTCTTTTTATCAAGCGTTTTTTCAGAATTTTTTGTCAAGTTTAGTCATAGTCGATTCCCACCCATCTCTAGGGCGCTCTCCCATCAAGACTACTTCGCCTACTTCAGTTATATACCTGCCCATACTCAACATAACAAGCAGAGCCTCACTCTTCTCCTTGGTGGATAAACATCAGCTGAAGTGCTGGATGCTTTTTTTAAAGAAAGATGTTCGTTTTAAGTTTGTTATATTTCCATCATACTTTGAGTCATACAGTTGACCCTAGCTGCTGTTGACTGCTGCTGCACATCTGTGAAAGTTGGCAGCTCCCTCATGCTGGATCTCTTTGTGAGAAACAGACAAAAATAACTGTTTTGTCGTCGGCTTGTCTTGGATCACTTTTTTTATGTTGATTATAGTGTTGTTTTATCTCATTTGGTTTCTAGTGTAGAAGTAGATATTATCATGTTTGTCCAAAGTAGGGTTAATAAAAAAAAATAGGCCCTAAAATATTAGAAATTAAATTTAGAAATATTGGCCACAAATGTAAGAAATGAGTTATAGTTAGAGAAGAACATTACAGTACAGTACAGTGAAATTTCTTGGACTTGTTTGGAAACGGATCAGAGTGCAAGGTCCATCGTGACACGAGGTACCCCTGAAGCAGAGAGGGTTCTCAGCAGTGAGCTTTGGTTGTCAGAAAAACAAGTGCCTTATTAATACAGTACAGGAGTATCTCCATGTACAGTACAGACCAAAAGTTTGGACACACCTTCTCATTCAAAGAGTTTTCTTTATTGTGTTCTTTATTGTGTTCTTTATTGTGTTCTTTAGCCCAAACATGTCTCTTCTGCTTGTTGGATGAACTTATCCTCCGCAGCAGAGGCGACGCTTGGTCTTCCTTTCCTGGGGCGGTCCGCATGTGAGCCAGTTTCTTTGTAGTGCTTGATGGTTTTTGTGACTGCACTTGGAGACACTTTCAAAGTTTTCCCAATTTTTCGGACTGACTGACCTTCATTTCTTAAAGTAATGATGGCCACTCGTTTTTCTTCACTTAGCTGCTTTTTTCTTGCTATAATACAAATTCAAACTCTTTGAATGAGAAGGTGTGTGCAAACTTTTTGTCTGTACTGTATCTTGTGGAAAACCAGGATTTGATTCCCTGTACAGGAACCCCACCCGGAGTAAAACCCTGTGGGAAAATCAGTCTGTGTGTTCCTTAACGGCAGTGGGTGCCAGAACAACAACAACACGTATTGGTATGAGTGTGTTTCGAATGTATTTTATTTGAGATGTGTGCATGAATGCTATTAATGTTGACTTTTTCTCCATTGCAACATTGTGTTGGGGTCAAGTGACATTTTATCAAAGTAATTCTAACTTTCGAAAACAACCTAATACCCATCATCACCCAACATCAGGAATTAATATAACATTATGGTAACTCTAGGCCCCTGCTGGATTAAGGAGCTTGTTCAAGACAGAGTTGGGGTTTGATCTCCCATTGGTCTGATTAGTAACCCAGAACCTTAAGCACTAAGACCTGTTGCTATGTGTTTAGCACTTCTAAGTGTAAGATGCACAAGGCAGGACAAACGAACAGTTATCCTTCCTCCAAATGACACAACAGGCATTTATCAACGACCCACTGACTGATTCAGGCAATCCTGCATTCCACCGGTGCTTCACCTCCATATTTCATTAGGTCTGGCTTGAGGTGGTAGAATTTTTATCACATTAAAATGCATTGACTGGCAATCACTAATGCAGTACTGCAGAGTGACTTACAAGTAAGAAAAGCACAATCTGGGCATACAGTGAAAATGAGTAAACTTCACAGCATGTTCCTTATGGATATGTTGCCGTTTTAGGAATAGTGCAGGATAATCATAGGCAAAAACCTACAAGATAAATATGGTGCAATTTGTATCAGCAATACTGTATATAGTGAGGAGAGAATTGCAGAATTGTGCAATGTACTGTACAGCTCTGTGTAACATCACCAAACAATAAGGCACAGAGGAAATATAATTGCAGACCCAGTTACAAGAAATAGATCTAAGCCCAGGTAATAGAATTTAAACACACAAGAGGAACATTTTGTGTTTGTTATGGCTTAAAGCAAGACAGAGCATATTGACTATGAGGTTATCAGAAGCAGGCTGGAGAGATGCTCAGTTGTGACTGTATGGCCATAATGTAGTCATAAAAAAGACACATGCTGCACAAGGCACTGAAAGGCGTACCCTGCCTGGTTTTGTCCATGAAGGTCAGTTAGAGGGTCACTCCCCTGAGCTTCCTGAATGGTGATGCTGTAATGGATCATAGCTGGGACTGGGCCATCAGAACTAGTTTATCATTTGAATAATGAAATCTAGTTTGCAAAATGAAGTGTTTTTTCATTTAGGTTTTTGTGCATGGTAAGCTTAATTAATCTATCCCAGGATGCTCGTATTAGGCACATCCTGTTTCACATATTTACAGTAGCCAATCTACCAACATGCATGCTTGTGGGAGGTGGGAGGAAATCGGGGAACTCAAAAGTGCAGACACAGCAAGCTTAGGATGGAAACTGGGAAGCTGGAGCTGTGAGGCTGCGCATAAATGAGCCAATATGTGTGTCATTTTTAATGTACAGTACTAATACAGTATGAAGGTGTCTTAGTGGTTAGCACTGTCGCGTTGCACCTCTAGGGTCCGGGTTCGATTCCCAGTCAGGTTTGATGACATGCAGATTAGGTTAATTGTCATTCCCAAATTTCTCATAGAGTGTGTAAGTGTGTGTGCCCTGCAATGTATTGGCACCCTGTCCAGGGTGTATCCCGCCTTGTGCCCTAAGTCTCCTGGGACAGGCTCCAAGCCCCCGCGACCCTGTATGCAGAATTATGCGTCATAGACAAAGGCTGAATGGTTGTTGATATTGTAGCAGCAGGATGTACTGTTCAGGATCCAAATCAAAGCAAACGGATTGTCTCAGCCTCGTTATGGCCTTTTCTATATTGGAGTCCCAAGTCACTCTCCTATGTAGTTTTATTATCAGTGAGTCAGGAAATACTGGTAAGATCAGGGCATAGGTGGACAAAGCAGAGACAATGTCTTCTGTTGTATTTCCTCTTTGCCCTGAGAATGAACCACCCAATTTGCATGGACAAGACATCCACCTGGACAAGAAGTTGTGAAATAAGAACAAGTACTGTAAGAAAAGCACAATCTGGGCATACAGACACAGCATGTTCCTTATGAAAATGTTTCCATTTTAGGAATAGTGCAAGATAATCATAGACAAAAACCTACAAGATAAATATGGTGCAATTTTTAATCAGCAATATATAGTGAGGAGAGAATTGCAGTATTGTGCAATGTACAGCTCTGTGTAACATCACCCAAAAATAAGACACAGAGGCAATATTATTGCAGTTCCAGTTACAAGAAAAAGGTCCACATCAAGGCAAATGTATTGTCTCAGCCTCGTTATGGCCTTTTCGCTCTTGGTAGCAGCTTCCTACAGTATTTATTTTTAATATCAGTGAGTCTAACGTCTCTTTGCCCTGAGAATGGACCACCACAATTTGCATGGACAAGACACCCACATGGTCAAGATGTTGTGGAGAAAATGAAGACTGATGAAAATTAGATAAAGTACACATAAGTGAGTGCTGAAGACTTACTCGTCATTGGATCGCTGCCATCCCTGCTTGTGCCAGTAGTACATGGAACGAAAATACAACAGAACACATTGTCTCAGCTTTGTCCACCTATGCCCTGATCTCGCCAGCATTTCCTGTTTTGCCCACACACATAGACACTTCTTGGCATACAGTGTCAGGCCTGCCTGGTTTTGTTTAGGATACTCCGGAGATCCTGGAGGAGATACTTTATCATGAAATATAGTCAGGATTTTGTTGTAATATTGATCATTGTGACTTTATAGAAATAGGCCAAGTGTTTCATAAAAAAACATCATGTTTTTTTTTTTGTTTTTTTTTTTTTTGTGCCTCAGTTAAAACTTTTTTTAAAGAATGTATATGAATGATAATTTTAACCAAATTTCTGTGTCTGGAATTTGTAGTGAAGTGATTAAATTGTTAGATCAATTAAAGTGGGAAAAACCATGTTCAGCAAGTAATTGTTGAAAAAGTTGCTAATTTAGCAGTGGCTGCTTATCTGGCAACGTAAGGAGATAAGCCTACCAGAGATGGTTCAGTGGAAGTAGAAAGTGTTTTTTCTTTTCTGTGAAGACAGAAACTGAAATTACGCCAGATAAAAGAGACATCTAGGTTGTTGAGTCGATGGTAATTTTGTAAAATATCACTGAACATTGTATTATTGCAAGCTACATTATTTACAGTTTAGATTTCTGAATCTGATCATGTAAAGGTATAAACAATAGCCTGATTTTTGTTCCTTCTTATGATCTCACTCAATCCTCATTCCTTGATTACACATAATGCATTATGCTGATAATGTGTGAACTCTTTGCCCCATGCCTGCCCTACTCAAGGGAGATCCCACACACACACAGATGTGTGTGATGCTGCTGGACATAATGCTGCCCAGAGCAAATGGTATAACACACACACATACACACACACACACACACACACACACACACACACACACACACACACACACACACACACACACACACACACACACACACACACACACACACACACACACACACACACACACACACACACACACACACACACACACAGAAGGGAGGGGCCAGTGCTCCTTTCATGGGAGATGAATCACGCTCACTCCGACTGGTGAACCCTTGACATGCATGATCACTCTGCAAAAAAATCTTAACAAATAAAAACCTGATGAGCAGTAAGAATAAGGATTCGTGACCTCCTTAATCACTGGATTTATGCATCATTGAACGTTCACGGCTAGTCTTTTTCATGGACATAAGAGAATATCATTTTCATTCTCTATCTGTTAGTACTCAGTGTGTGTGTGTGTGTGTGTGTGTGTGTGTGTGTGTGTGTGTGTGTGTGTGTGTGTGTGTGTGTGTGTGTGCTTAAGATTCACTTTCTGCTGCGGTGCATAAAAGCCAAATCTGCTGCTTCTACAGTGACAAGATGATCAGGTGAGGCCATGTTTCCTCTCTGAGAGAGAGAGAGAGAGAGAGAGAGAGAGAGAGAGAGAGAGAGAGAGAGAGAGAGAGAGACTACATCTATTTTAATTCTGCACACACAGTGTTGTGTTTGTAAGCCCAGGTTTTCTTAGACAGACACAAACCTCAGCATGGATTTATTTGCATCTCACTTCTTATATCTTCTATTCTAAAACTGATGCAAAAGGGTACACTTACTGTAGTGGCAGGTGTGTGGAGCGCTGTTATGTATGTATAAGTAATGATTCCAAAAATGTGCAATTCAGTTTCTTCAATAAATTTTATATGCTGAGCATTTTGTCCTAAATAATGGCTGGATGTACAACGATCAGCTATAAGATGACAACGCAAAACATTATTCCCATCAAAACAGCTCTGCAGACTCCTCGAGGTATGACCTCCACTTGACCTCTGAATGTGTGCTGTGGTATCTCGCACCAGAACATTAGCAGCAGATCCTTTAACTGCTGTAAGTTGCAAGGTGGGGCTTCTATAGATGAGACGTGCCTGTCCATGTATTCTCGGTTAGATTGAGATCTGGGGAATTTGAAGGCTAGATCAACAACATTGAACTATTTGCCCACTAAGCACCTTAGCGGTGTCTTTAGTACCGTTCTATCAAAACCTGCAGTAACTTTTTTTTTTTTTTTTTTTTTAACCAATTTGGGCTACATTAACTTTTTTTGTGGGATTAGAGCAGACAGGCTAGCCTTTGCATTTATGCCAGGCATAAATGAGCCTTGGGTGCCCATGATCCACTCACCGGTTTACTGGTATATAATTGATAATAAGTGGTAATGTTATGGCTGATCAATGATTTTCAGTCATGTCCAGTCATAGAGCATATATTTTAGAATGAAATCAAGGAGTAAAACACATTTGTGTGATGCGGCTCTGATGTGAAGTGGAGTAACGGTCACCCCTCCATATTAGATTATTTTATTCCAGTGCATCCTAAATTTTTTTTATTTTACAGATATTAAGAACACATTTTTTTGATTCCTTTGTAGTTGTTATGAATGCACTTTTCAAACTTAAAATATCAATAACAACAACAAAAAAAGCTAAATAAATGTCTTGAATAAACACATAACACATTTTAAATCTACATTTATTACTACAAAAACGAAACCGTGTTAGAACAGGTATTATATAAACATGCACTTTGGCATCATAGTGATGCTAATTCAAACAGACCTTCTAAGCTTCTCAAGGTCAAGTATTTAAAAAATGCAGTGTGCACTGAACTCTGAAACTTATCTTACATCCCATCTATTAAGCAGACACAAATTCATGGCTGTATTATGCTTGCCTTTATTCAAAGTTGCAAACCCAGCAAATATCCGAGTGAAAGTGTAGAAAATAGGGCAATTCGCTGTCCTCAGCGGTCTATACAGGACGAGCCACCATCCCTCTTACTGACTCTGTACTTTTCTGATCAAGCTGGTTTAGAATTGTGTCATTTTAGGATATCAGACCCAGTAGCAATGGTGTACTTTGGTTGAATATTTTAATTAAGAACGTTGACCCAGCTTATTATCTGAGCCGTCTGGCCTGACAGAGGGCGAGTCGGGTGGCCTAGGGCTCTCTGGAACGTTCAGGAGTGTAGTCCATCTTCATCCTCTATTTCCAGTATAGTGCTATAATCCAGTCAGTGTAGTGACCCTGCTCCGAGTTATTAGGAGCTGTTGGACCCTTTAACCTGTCTCTGTCTGCTCCAGGGGTGCTGTATCACGGCTGACTCTGTACTCTGACCTCAGCCTACTGATAAGCTGGGACATCGTTTCACTGTGCAGTTACTGTAGGTCATGTGAAAATTAAAGACTTAACTGAAAGGCATCTCTTTGGCTCCACACTTGATTGATGTGTTATTATGCAACTTCACCAGTCGAATTAGGGCTGTCTAGTTGGTGTTTACAACATGACTGCTTTCATTTCAAAATAAGGTTTTTGGTGGAACAAAAAGGTTTTAGGAGGCGAGCATTACCATGTTGGTAAATTTCCATACAACATTTAGCTTGTTATTTAACTGTAACACTTTTTTGTTTTTATGTAAAACTATATCTAAAATGCATTTTTTTTCTTTAACTGTGGGTGTCTCAGAGTGTACTGCTAGACACAAAAGAGAATGTAGACAGGAATAAATACGTATTATACTTATTCTACTATGTTAATGTATTGTTTTTTTTAATTATAACAATACGCTGGTAATAAAGTGGCATACAAATGCCCCTTTTTAAGAACAGAAATTTTGCAAGAAATTTGCCTTTGCATTTTTCGCCATACGAACGACTAAACCAAGTCGAACTGAACGCCGGCTAAGTTGTGCATGCGTCTGGGAGCCGTTTAAAACTTGTTTTGCATCAATGGATAGCCAATCAAAGTGAGTTTACATATTTTTGTATGGGTTTCTATTTGGCATATTGTGCAAGATTAATGAAGACATAGTGTAGCACGAAGGTCCCACGAATATTAGCAAGGACTGTATCAAGAAGAAAAGGGATCCACTTTCAGTTTAGTTTTTCACACTGTTCCAAGAGGAATCATAGCTTAAGTTTAAGTGATGTTTAATGTCTATTTATTCACTCACTCATCATCTTTATCCTATCCCAGGCACAAGGCGGGGTACACCCTGGACAGGGTACCAATCCATCACAGGGCACACACATACAGTACACTCATTCACACACTACGGGCAGTTAGTCTAATCTGCATGTCTTTGGACTGTGGGAGGAAACCGGAGCACTGGGAGGAAACCCACCAAACACGGAGGGAACATACACTCAGAGACGGGAATTGAACCCGGACCCTGGAGGTGCAACCACTACATGACCGTTTCACCGACAGTGTTTTTATTTCATTTACATCTTTTCTATGTTTTGATTTTATATGCAAAAATATGAGTATAGTGTTTGATATTTTTGGGTGGCTGGAATGGATTATCTGTGTTTACATTTTCTCTATGGGAAATATCGCCTTAAGAACTTTGCATGCTGAGGTACCACTGTACCAAATATGCAGTAATGGTATGGATCACAGGATCAGGGGTCAGGATTTGATCATTGCATGTTCTCCATGTCTCCTTGTATTTTATTTTTTCATCACATACTCAGGTTTGTTCTACCTCCAAAAGACTTTCTGGTTCATGAACTGACTATAGTGGTGATGGACTGGTGTCTCATCCTGAGTGTATTTCTGCCTTGTACGGCCTTGTATGTTCCTGGGACGGTTTCTGGATACGCCATGTGGCACAAAACAAGATGAAGTGGATACTGAATATAAACTATTGGATAAATAAATTGCACTGTATCAGTGTATTGTTTCACTTTAACCCGCAGTGAAATTGCATCACATCCAAACACTATTTCATCAGTACTGGATTAGATATGTCTAAGCATAGAGAGATACTGTACTATAGGCGTGTGATATCATTGGCCTGATGTGGTTGTCTCTCTCTGAAACAGAGCTGCAAAATACATACGTACTGTGCGTTAATCTAAAAATATATGAATTAGATTGATGCATCTTGAGAAGTGCAGTTGGCAGTTCAGCTCAAGTCTGACTAGGCATGCCCTTGCAGGTTGACAGGTATTGAGTCTGACACATTTTAGGGGCTTTGGGTGTTTTAACAGTGAAGCCAGAGTGGACTAGTGAACTGCAAGCAGGTAAAAGGAGACACCGCAGTGTGGCAGCGAATCTAATCCACTCACGCTGTGACTGTGAAGCTGCTCCATGATGCTGTCAGACTTTCTGCTGAACGATGGTGTCGACTCACAGCCCAATCTCTCTATCTGGTATAGGGTAGGGATCAAAAAGCGTACTATTCTACGTTCCAATATGATTTTTTTTCCTCTTTAATTGCTCATCAACTATTATTACCATGTCTTCTTATCAAAACAACAATGCAGCAATATTCAGCCGTGTAAGAATACAATGCTGAATAGCATGGGTTTTCCCTCATACACTCCTGCAGCTGAATATATCAGATCACGCGTGGCAGTTTGAGGTCATCATAATGACTGTGCGCAGAGAGCAAGCAGGGGGTTTTGCTCATTAATGCAGTGTTTCCCATCTCAGCACTACAACACACTCATCCATCAGGGAGTTTCTTTTTCGAAAAACACTCGCCTTTTGGCTGCCTCCTAAAGGACGGCCAGGCTCGCCCCGTATGCTGCTGCGCTGATTTATACCATCAGGTTGCTGGTGCAGACATCACTGTGAGAAAGTAGGTCTTGGCAGAACGCTCAAAAATAGTTTCTGTGCCTCAGATGCAGTGTATGTTTATGAATAGATACCGAAATTCACCAACTAAAACTGGCTTTCGGTGTTTCCATGGGACGAATGTTAATAAATCTTTATGTACCGTTTGTGTCTGAACAGCCTATTTTTAATTGTTTGGACTCAGAATAGAGGCGGCTGAGTGATCACGGCCCTGGGCTACTGCTCAGATGGTTGCGAGCTCAAGCCCAGTCACTACCAAGCTCAAATGGTGTCACTCTCAGCTCTCACTGCCACAAGGGGTGCTGTATCATCATTGAACCTGTGTTCTGAGCCTAGATTCCTAGCAATGTATGAATGAAAGGTAAGAAAAGGATTGCATGTACTGTAGTGCATTTGTACAGTATTTGCAACAATAAAGGCTGATCTTTTGATCTTTCCTTACTGTATGTCACAAGGAGGACTTGTAAAAGTCTTTTTGACCCTAGAGGAAGACTGTAATGTAATCATCATCATTGTTCTATTTCTTGTGCTTATTATTGTTATTATTATTATTATTATTATTATTATTATTATTATTATTATTATTATTATTATGTTTTTCCACTTGCGTCCATCTGGGGTCACCACCGCATGTTTTCCAATCCGCATATTTGATTTTCTGGCACAGGTTTAATGCCGAATGCCCCTACTGATGCCACTTTTTTCTTGGTGGCTTTTAAGCAACACTTACAGTAGGATGTTCTGCAACAATATACTGTACATACAAGGTGATTCATTTGAAACAGGCCCCGAATATTCTGTAATGACTCTGGCTAGGACAAAGCAATCAGAACGAAACTAAAGACAACCTACAGAGAGAGATTGACCCAAGTACTGAAGAAACCGACATGTCTTAAGTCGTCGTTTATACAGTAGTGTAATGATAAACATGAATTATGTATGGTGCAATATAGACAGAGAGTAACAGTGCAGTAGTGTAGTAGTTAACATTTTATTATCAGCTGTTTGTGGGGAAACGGGCACTTTTCTTTAAACCCTCTAGTTCCATGTACTGTAAGAAGGGTGAATAGTCCATGATTGGGGTGAGAGAGATATTGGATATTTGCAGGCAGTACTTCTTGTAAAAGTCTTCCGAGGTCGGTAGCTGAACGCTGATGATTCTTCGGGTGATTTGCAGGTTCATAGCAGTGCAGTTGCTGGCCCTTTCCGAGATGCAGTTTGTGAGGATGTTGTCAATAAAAAAAGCGATAAAAGTTCTCCAGTATCCTGGAGCACAGGTGGGATTTCTTAAGCTTCCTTAATACTGGTGCTGCTGTGTCTCTCTAATCAGGAGAGAAAAGTTAAGAGACCAAGTGAGAATGCTAGTGTGATTGCCAGCTCGTCTGAAATCCTCAATGACTCAATGGTACATGCGGCCGACAGTTTTAAATTTGTACTGGTACTATGTAGCTAAAAGGTGAAGAGAATACACCATGAAGGTCGTGGTAATGATACTACTACTACTACTACTTTTAATAATAATAATAATATAATAATAATAATAATAATAAAAGATTGCTGAACGGCACTGTGGCACAGTGGATATTGTTGCCACCTTACACGGCTAAGGCTTCATGCTTGTTTTTTGTGTGTTGTTTTGGTTGTGTGTATTTCACATTTGTATTGTTGTTTTTTTTTGTACAGTGTCCTTGAATGTTATGAAAGGCGCTTATAAATAAAATTTATTATTATTATTATTATTATTATTATGTAGTTTGCATGTTCTCCCCGTGCTTGATGGGTTTCCTCCGGGTACTCCGGTTTCTTACCATCGTCCAAAGGCATGCAGATTAGTCTAATTGGCGTTCCCAAATTGCCTGTAGTGTGTGACTGTGAATGTTGACCAGAGGTCGTACAACAGTCGTACAAATTGGGAATAAATACAATGGTCACCATTTGGCGTCAACGGTCCCTAGTTGTACTACAGAGTTTCCTAGATGGATGGATGTATGAATTTATTTAAGCAATATAAGACTAGAGCAAGTGCTGTATTGCTGCATAGCCCATCTGCGAAAACTTTCAAAGTTTTCCCAATTTTTCGGGCTGACTGACCTTCATTTCTTAAAGTAATGATGGCCACTCGTTTTTCTTCACTTAGCTGCTTTGTTCTTGCCATAATACAAATTCAACCTCTTTGAATGAGAAGGTGTGTCCAAACTTTTGGTCTGTACTGTATCTAACTGGTGGAAATATTTAGCTTTGTCTGGTGGAGCTGACGACCGACAATTGTTAAATTTACATGGGTGGGAAATGGTTTTAAATTCTTACCGGTGCCATGTATCCAAAAAGTGAGGAAAATAAACTATGAAGGGGCTGGGCCTTTAAATCTCGTATACTGTATTTCCATTTATTCAATTTTACAATCTCAGCTCTATTAACTTAGATATTGTTAAACTAATACAAAGAGTTAAATGTCCCAGTGATGTTACCATTCATTATCACCACTTGTCAAATAACTCGTCCAATCAGATCAGCTTAGTCGGAACGAACTTTGTCAGAGCCACGCTATTATTGGACAATTTTCTGACCAATCAGAATCAGGAATCAGTGCCGTCATATAACTGAGGGTTAATAATGTCAACAGGACCATAAAGGAAGGGGTCTTGTTCAGGTCTTGCTCCAGCATTTTGTTGCATCTTGATGTCAGAGTAGAATGTGTGTACTATGAAGTGTTTAGCAGCATGCTGTGTAATACTGTACACCTGGGCCCCCTGCTAACGAAGCCAATCAGGTCAGGTTCCAGGCGCAGCGTGGAGCAAACTGTTCTGTTTGATCTGATGACATTCATCTGTGTGTTTTTGCGAAAAGCTTGCTGCGTCAGACTTTGATCCTCATTCACAGTCACCTGCAAGATGGAGATTAGTGTTGGGTTTTCCTCTTCATTAGACCGCTCTGAAAATCGAGCCCTAATTAGAAGTATTTCGATTAGCAGAACTACGTAGAGAGTGATTACCCTCACACTGTACACTTGCAATGTTGCATCATTTCTTTCGTCTTCTTTGTCAGAAATACAGATATCAAGATGAGGACACCACCTCTCCTCCAGAGCACGGCTCAACCCGTCTACCTGGGGACGTTCAGCCTCCCGAGCTGGTGCAGGTGTCGGAGAAAAACATCTCCCAGATCGAGAACGTCCATGGCTTCGTCTCTCATTCACACATCTCCCCTATGAAGGTAGAAGTCTTTTGACATCCTTTTTGGATTCCACTTCCTGAACAAGTCTGTGTCTCATCCAAATCATGCATAAACACTGTGTGACAGATTCCTTAACAGTGCAACACAACACCCAAACAGCCATTATAACAGTCTTTCTTTGTCATTTCCTCCCTCATTCTAATGTAATACATTGCTTGCTGTATTACATTTTTGTCTTTTTAAAGTTTACAGCTGTCCAGTTTCAGTGATTCTGTGCTCACGTTAGTTTCAAATTCTGTTTCTTGGCTAATAAGAGCAGAGCCCACTGTAGTATATTGTATTTAACGATTGATTATGTTCTGGAAACGCACCTCCAGGGTTGAGGGCTCGATTCCCACCTGAGTTTTATGGAGTTTGCTTGTGCTTGGCGGGCTTCCTTCAGGTGCTCCGGTTTCCTCCCACAGTCCAAAGACATGCAGATTAGGTTAATTGACTTTGTTGTGTGTCTGTGTGTGCCCTGTGATGTATTGGCACTCTGTCCAGGATGTACCCCTGGCTGTGCCCAAAGAATCCTGGCATAGGCCCCAGGTCCCCTGTGACGTTGTATAGACGATGAATGAAAAGCAGGACATGAACTCTTCCAATGATAAGATGTTTTAAAGACATTTAAAGATCCTTAATACCTTAGAACCTAATACACGTACAAACATATTCACATTCACGTAATTGGCCGGACTTCAAGTCCATCGATTTCCATTCTCCCTGTCTGTCCACTGAGGCCTTTAGCTATGATGAGATTGGCAGGGGTAAGATCGACCACTTACCATGAGATCCCTAGTGCTCTAAGAAAGACTAACCTCATTCTGTTAGGTTATCAGACAGAATCCTTTCTGAGGTTACTTTGTCAGAACATGCTGAAGTGGTGGAGACAGTTTGAGCAAGGAGGGAGCCCGACTCTCTTTGTCTCGCCTGGAACGGTAAAACTGCATGTCCTTTATTTATTTATTTATTTATTTATTTTTTAACCCACATGGAACAGAAATGCCAGATTAGCCGTACAAGCTTTTAAAAGGAGAGCGTTTTGGCTGAGCTCACCCCAGTGCAGCTGGATGAGTAGCTGTGCCAGGATGGCCTGAGTTGGGACCAGATCACTGCAGCTCCATTCTCTCCCACAAAGCAGACTAAAAAGCCCTGCCTGTCACCTCTCATCAGCCTCAAGTGCACAGAGTCGCGCACACACACATGCGCACACACACAGGCACTGTCATCACTGTGAGCCTGCATTACTCTTAAATCAGCCCATGCATTCAAGGCCTGTGAAGGTGCCTGGATGCTCGCCCAACCGATGCCCTCTCTCTACTCTTATTCTGCCCATCTTTTGTAATTGGATCAGAGAAAATGAGAAAAAAAATGTGAATAACATATCCAGCAAGTGCATCATTTCAGCATCCCTCACTTATAGAAAGCTGTATGAGGATAACGGCTACAGAGATTGAGACGGTGATTCAAATTGATTAGTTGTCAAATTGAGCTGACGAGGCGTTGACGGGTCAGGCGCCTACTTTAGGAGATATGGTAGCTGTCTTACCCCACCTTGTGGCTGATGCTTGTAACTGAAGGACCTTTCACCAGAAAAAAAATGTGCTTTGATACGGTATCAGGCGTACCTACACATATGTCATTTGTAGACCGCTGCCCCATTTTCTTATTTAGCAATTCCATGTTTTGTGAGTGTGTGTTATTGAGAAGATCATGCTGGACAGTGGCATTCTCCGTTTTAAATCTAATACTTTAAACAGATTTTATCATTTTGTCCCGGTGCCTTAAGCCAATGTCTGAATGCTGGCGGAATGACCGGAAACATTGCGGTTTAACCCACCTACCCATGATGCACCACTGTCCCCCTTCTATTTAAAGAGAACTGCCTACAGGCATCATACCAGATATGGACCCATTTTCACGTGCTGCCAAATATGTTTCACAACCAAGCTCACGTTGCATTTTAACATAGAAATGATCTAATGCGGTAGTTTAATTATTAATGATCTATTTCTGAGTATTTTCGAGAATTTCTGGCCCCTGACTAGGCTTTTACGTTTGCACTCTGTGAGTGTTTGGCTCGAATAGGCAGGACAGATGGAGATGACATCTTGTGGCACTCCAGGTTGCTCAGCTGAGCCGACCTGTGACTGGCTTATGTACCTGTAAATGTCTGAGCACGGTGTGATACACACACATGTACACGAACAAACACACACACTATGTATCTCCATATGGGTATCATGGGTGCCATCGAGTCACAAAAACACTGTGCGTTGGAAATTAAACTTAATCCTGAATTAATACTCCAGATTTGGGTATTAATGTGGACAGACATCTCTCAATTCATTTTTTCATTTCTACATTTTACATGTTTGCACATGTTTTTTTTTTATTTTTTATTTTTATACAGATGTGTAGACATTTCATGTTTTTGTTGTGCATCACCCTGAGATCATTCGTGATTCTTGCGCTTCCCAAGGAATCGTATTACTTTGTTAGTCCTGCTGATGGCTCAAATTTATGACATGACTCACATGTTTTCCCATCATTTCAAATAATGTTCTATATCGTCTTTTATCATTCAGTACATCATGCATTTTGTGTTGTCATCTGATCTCATAAAGCATCTTGGTTTTTGCTTTAGCTGTTATCACCCAGAACCAGCTTTTGTTCTGTGTTATATAAACTTTGGGTTCTGTTCTATGGCTTTGTGTTTTTCTTTTGTTTTGGGTTCTACTGTGCATCACTGCGGCTGCATGCTTCCTCTGTAGGTAGAGTCTCTGGAGTGCATTTTTGAGAGCTCGTCCCCAGTAGGAGGAGAAGAGGTGCCAGTTCCTGCCTTCTCCACGCTATACTCGCGCAATGAGGCGCTCGT
This sequence comes from Clarias macrocephalus, assembly GCA_011419295.1. NCBI lineage: Eukaryota > Metazoa > Chordata > Actinopteri > Siluriformes > Clariidae > Clarias > Clarias macrocephalus. The sequence continues at coordinate 71,744 of JAAGKR010001570.1, read as the reverse complement.
GCAGGTAAACACCCAGAGTCGCAGTACACAGTCGCAGTTAGGTCCTTTCATGTTCACCATGTAATTTGAGCATGTTGTGTGAACGAAGTAGTGGATGGATCTTTAAAAAAAAAGTATTTTAAAAAATGCTATCAGTTGTAGTATTAATTTCAGGCACTAGATGGCAAAGATGTTACAGGTCACATTGGGTGTTACAAAGCATAAGATCTTCTGTTTTTAGGTGAAGGGGCTAAATATTTCCTGTCCCTTTGGACAGTCCTGCATTAATGCATTCATGTGGACACTGTCCTGTGTTATTTTAAGCGTTTGGACAGTAAAACATTATTGTAGGTAGTTGGCCAGTCCAGCATTGTTCCAGTTAGTTGGACAGTCCTGCATTATTGTGTGTGTGTGTGTGTGTGTGTGTGTGTGTGTGTGTGTGTGTGTGTGTGTGTGTGTGTGTGTTATGGAGTCCAGCATTGACATAGTTATTTAAACAGTTTTTCCTTTTTTGTTATATGGACACACCAGCATTGTTATAGTAATTTGTAAAGCTTAACATTATTGTAGTTGTTTTGGACAGTCCTGCATTGTTGTCGTTGTTGTTTTGATCGGACCTGCAGCGCTGTTTTGGACAATTCTGCATTATTACATTATGATTTTTCATGTTTGTTGTATAAAGTAATCGGATGTGGAAATTACCACCACCCGTATTTCATCGGTACAACATAGGACTTTTTTATGACTTAAGCTCTAATCATATTTGAAAACTGCGTCGAATGTAAATGTCACTTTGCGCCACCTGGCGGTCATTTCATGAATGACACGAAATGCGACTGATTTATTTTGCCCGCTGCCGCTTTGCCGGCGGCACTAAGCACGGCGGTAATAGACATCACCCTTGACTACCTACTATACTGTAGTTGTTCAAAGATCCTTCAAAGATTATTGTGGTTATTTTGGTGAGTCCTGAGTGTTACTCTGGACAGGCAGGCAGTTTTATCGTATGCTTTTGAACAGTCCTGCATTGTTCTGCATCATTATGAGTATTTGTATTGTCCTGCCTTATGTAGTTCTGTAGTTATTGTAGTTATGTAGATATCGAACAATTCTTGAAGATATTGTTATAGTCCTATACTGTTGTATTTTTTTGGATAGTCTAGCATTATTGTAGGTAATTGTGGTATTCTAGCCAAAATTATTTTGGCATTCTAGCATTGTTGTAAGTATTTGGACAGTCCTGCTGTTTTTTTTAGTAATATTACAGTATAGTTATTTGGCCAGATATGCAATACTGGAGTTATGTAAATTGTACTGTATTATTGTATTGACAGAGTGTTGACTTACAATTTGCACATTTTAGTTGGTCAGATTTCTGTGCACTTTGTTTTTCTCCTTTCTATAAGCTGGATTTAGCTTTCCATATAAAGTATATGTACGCTACAGTAAGTGTGGCTATTAATTATTAAATAACCAATTGTTATGATTATATGAAAACAAATGAGTGTTATGAACACATTAACTGGACATGCTTTAGGGAGTGACTCATTGTCCTTTTATACTAATTAATATTTTTTTTAGGGTTTATTACTGAATTCGCAGTCCAGTTTCATAATGTAAAGTTTTGCGAATTAGTATTTTGTTGGCTTTGCAATTGGTTACGATTCAAATTATACCAGTAGTTATATGCCACATGTCTTTATTAAAATAACTTTATTAAATTAATCAAAGATAATTACTGCTTTTTGAGGGAATAATGGTACTTAACATGCTTGTATTGAGCGTTAGATGAATTGCATTTCACTGCTTACCGGAGGGGTTCTTTCTTCTTTTTTTTTTCCTGTGTAAAGATGAAATAGAAGACCTACTTTCTTATTATTTACACCAGAGGCCTTCGTGTCACTCCCCTGCCTGTTGAAAAGAGTATTCAGTCTTCAGTTCTTATTTAATTTCAGGGTACATTAGCACGTTAGCAGGACACAAAGTGGACAGCTGACCATGTGGTACATCACCAAACTTTACCATACTGTAGGATTATATTTTTCCTTTACCAGAACTAAGGAGTCATGCCAAGTGCCTCTTTGAATAAAGCGACATCCATGAAGACCTCAAACAAACTGAGCACGTTTGGAATGAGTTGGAATGCCGATCACTGGACAGGCTTCCTTACCCAGCATCAGTTCCTGACCTCAAATGATTGAAGGTTACAATAAAATGCCTTCAGTACATACAGTATACGGGTGGTACCGTCAGGTATCCATATACCTTGGATCATATACATTGGATTATTTTACATGAACACTGTTACAGCATGTAACACTCACTCACTCATCACCTATACCGCTTAATCCTGTATTCAGGGTCACGGGGGCCTGGGGCCTATCCCAGGAGACTTGGGGCACAAGGTGGGGTACGCCCTGGATAGGGTGCCAATCCATCGCAGTCCATCTTTGGACTGTGGGAGGAAACCAGAGTACCCGGAGGAAACCCACCAAGCACAGGGGGAACATGCAAACTCCATGCACATAGAGACGGAAATCAAACGTGGCCGGGAATCGAACCTGGACCCCGAAGGTGCAAGGCGGCAAACACTACACCACCGTGCCGCAGCATGTAACATACGTTTTTAATTTCCCCTAGTGTTTCCTAGGGGGAAAAAAATTACCTTTATCATTTTTTATTCACCAAGCGCAAATGTGTTTCTGTGGGTTTTTTTTCTCTGCTTTTCTCTCTTAATCTCTTAAGAGTCTCTTGTTGTCCTCTGAAGACAGGGGGTGGGTAGAGGCAGGTGTATTTATCATTGGAAGTACCTCTTGATTATATTTCTCTAAGGATTTACATGCCTTAAACATGTAAATTCTAAACATTACAACATCATAAACATTATAAAAAATGTAAAAAATAGTTTCAGAAGTGCTCTTTTTTCCCTTCCTTTTCTGTTCCATTTTCTTCCCATGACTGAAGCATAGTCATATGTTTTAAGATAATATGGCAAGGGCTTCGGGGCACTAAGTGCATTAGTTCTGTTCAGCCATACTAAGTAATGGGACCTGGAGGAGAGCTCATTTCTCCTGCACACTGCCCTGAATCCTAATAAGCTCTTTTCCAACATAAGGTTTGGTCCAGTCTTGTGCCAGCGTATAAAACTCTTGGAGCTTATCACCGTGTGTGGTGTCTCCTTTCATTGGCCTTTTAATTCCCCATGATTAGAGCGTTAAGGAATGATATGATCAGACTGTTCCACTGTGTATGTCTCTGTTTGTCACTGTTTACATTATTAAACGAAGCATAGCTATTTTACCATGGAGGTGAAGGTGTGGTCTCATAGCGCTCAGATTAAAATAATTGGAGCACCGAACGGTCATGTCAAGGTAATGAGTGTCTTTATTAGCATGTTGCTGCTGATAGTAATCGCAGGTTCAGTCGTAGGAGTCAAACCCAGACACTCATTACCAGTACCTTTTACCAGCATCTCTGCCTTTGGAAACCTTGGTGCTGTATGGATTTACTGTACACACTCGTGAGCGAAGGGCGAGTGCTCTCACCAGAGTGAACTGTTGTCATTAGTGCAAAGTGAGACCATTTAAATCAGCTTCATTAGTGATGTGGATCATTTACTGCACTGGCACCTTGTGTTGTGATGATGTCATTAGCCATGTTCAGTGTAGAGGTGCGACACCTCCAGAGAGCCAAAAAAAAAAAAAGTAAATGTGAAGTCTTGATACTCTTCGCGCTAGGGAAATTTTCAAGGGAATTTGTTCAAGATTACTTTCTGAAATAGCATTTACATATTCACCTTTTCTTAAGCCACCTTGCAAATTATTTACTCTATTTCTTACAATTAAATTAAGGGGGCATTGGTGGCTTCACTGGTTCCTTCCATGCGGAAGGCCCAGGTTAAAATTTTAGCCAATGCCCAAACCCCAGTCTGGTCCAAAGCCTGTATAATATGGAAAGATTGCGTCAAGAAGGGCATCCGGCGTCAAATCTGTCCCAAGTTGTGCGGATCAGTTAGTCCGCTGTGGCGACCCCTTGGCTGGAGCAGCCGAAAGAACAAACAACTTTCAATTAAATTAAAAGTGTGTTCAATTAAAAGTGCAGTGGCTTGTTGATATGCACTGTCACCTCGCACCTCCATGGTCCGGGTTCGATTCCCGCCTTGGGTCTGTGTGCCGGAGTTTGCATGTTCTTCCCGTGTTCGATGTGTTTCCTCCCACGATCCAAAGACATGCAGATTAGGCTTATCGGTGTTCCCAAATTACCCATAGTTTATGTCGGTGTGTCCCGCGATGGATTGTCACCTGATCCAGAGCGTACCCTGCTTCATGTCTTAAGTCTCCTGGGATCGGCTCCAGACCCCCCCCCCCCCCCCCCACGACCCTGTATACACGATAAAGTGGTACTGTATAGACGATAAGTGAGAGTGAGTAAAACTTTATTCTGTATCTAGCTGATTGCTATCTTTTTTAAAGTTTTTTTTAAAATATTGTATTTGTGACAGAGTTTCGGGGGTGGCGCTTCATGCTTTAGCTCTTAATCTGATTCGTTCACAGTCATCAACTACTTCTGATACACTTCACCCTCACTTCCTGCTTCATAATTGTCTCAGACCTCTGCTTGTAGACTTCTCAGCCTGACCCATTTTGTCCCACCTGCCTCACATTTCCACTTTTGTTCCAGACTGCCCCAGATCTCTAAACCTGTTGCACACGCTATAGACTTCACGAACCGCTTCACATTGCCCCACCTGCCTTATGACATACATTCACATACCCTACATAGACCTCCTACCTGCCTCACACCTTTTTAACATTTCCCACCTGCCTCACACTTTCTCTACTTTACCCCATGATGTAAACATCCGTAGCTCCCCAACATTCCGCCACCTGCCCCAGTCTACCCCCACCCGCCGTAAAACTTCCTCCGTCTTCATATCACCGTTTTGTGATCTGTGCTGCACTTCATTTATCACCCCTTGTTAAATCGTATCCTCCCTGCCCGTACCCGCCTGGCTCAGGATAGATGAGGACTACAGGGAAGGAGGGGGGTGGGTAGGGAGGGAGGGAGGGAGGGAGACGGTGTTTGTGAAAAATGAGCTGTGTCACTCCTGGTGAATCGGACAGACTGCGAAGTCCCTAGCAGTCAGCATGCCTGCGTGCGAGCTCTCTAGCAAGCCTGGCTGCTGGATGCAGACAGGGAGAGACTTTTAAAGTGTTAGCTCTTCCCTTTATCAGCTCCCTGAACTGTGGACTCACCCAGTTACAGCTCCTCGGGGAGAACAGTTCGGGTCAGAGCCCAGCTCCCAGAGTCTACGCAGGTGACATGCTCGCCTCCATCTGGTACGCCAAAAAGATGGGCCGGCGCTTAATGAGGAGTTTCAGGAGGAGCAGGAGGTTGCAGCTGCAGTTCTTGGTGGGTAGACAGTATCAGATATGGGAGACTGCTCTCAGAAATGCATGCCAGCAGACTCACTCCGCTCCATGTGCGCTAGCTTTAAGCTCTGCATGTAAATCATTTGCAAGGATGAGCAGGAGAGAGAATATGACACCTTAACGACAGATCTGCCCCTCACATCTTCTTGAGTTTAAGGGAGCTGATGATTTCTGCGGGCTGTTGTTAGATTTTTTTAATTTTTTTATTTTTTTTACAGAATCTGCATAATGTGTGTTTGTTTCTCTGTGCTGCTGCTGATGTATCTACTTTTTTCCTAGGGAAATCACAAATTCAGGCAAGCATTTATGTTAGCTTAGGGCAGCTTTGTAGTTGTTTTTTTTTTTTTTTTTTTTAAGCTGATCTTAGGTTGACATTATTATTGCAGTATCTTTGCAACTGTTTTTCAGTTCCTCAGTAATGTAGCACTGATTCCATTTCAGTATTCGGGTATTATAACCATCGTCGTGGTAAACCAAGTTGTTTTTAAAATGAATGAATTTTATTTTCCCCATGGCGGTCCTATTTCGCTAATATGGAGCCATTAGTTTTCTTGTTACTTAGGCATCTGTGTAACAGCATAGAGAGCACATCCCATTTGTAATGCCTTAGTCGTTTCTCATGCAGCACCTTGTGGGACGAGACACGTTTTCCGAAACCTTGCTTGTCTTTTTCCTCGTGCGCTTGCAGAATTTACTGACCCTGAAGCTGAAAGCTTAAAGCTAGTATCAGGGCCATTCAGAAGCACTTTGTCCTCGTGTTACATTATCGATCGAATGCTCTGAACTCTATAGGTTGGGAGAAGAGGTGCAGAGGGGCTCAGGGACCATGAGGCAATAAACACTGCAGGCTGAAGGGCCATTTGAAGTGGACCTTTAGTATTTCTTTTGGGTGTGTGTGTGATAGAGAGAGAGAGAGAGAGTTTTGTGATGTTTTTATGATTTGGATTGGTTGCAATATAATACCAGTTTAAAAATAGCAGGCTTGACCGGTGGTACAGTATACCCAGTCTGGTCATATCTTATTCATATAAAGGGTGTTCAGGTCAAACCGAGACTTGTGATGAAATTTCTCAGATTCAAACCGATTGACATTTACAGAAGACTTCAAGCACAGAACGGTGATGAGACTCTTAGTCGCAGTAAAACTAATGATGAAATTGGTGCAAACATTTTAAGAAAGCCGTGAATGATGATCCAGGTGGCTCGGAGCCCACTGCAGTCGTTCCTGTGAACATTCAGCAAGATCCTTGTGGGAACTGTACGCACAATCATTCACAAACACCACTTGCACATTACAGAAACTCGACTGGGAGTTATTGTCACATCTCCCATACAGTCCTGATCTCGCACCAAACCATTTCCACATATTTGGGCACATTAAAGGAGTTCCCAGGAGGCCAGTGTGTCAGATGTGAAACGGGCAGCCCGATCATGTAGTGATCCGGCGAAATGAGAACTTTTTCTACCTTTATCGTATTCAAGCAGTAGTGAAACATTAGAAAAAGTGCAAAAGTGCATCAGAAAATTATATCGAGAAATAAAGGGTGTATGATTATAATAAATGGGTGATTTACAATAATCGGACCATTTGTGGTTTAATATTAAAAAAATATACTGTATATTTTAGCCTTACAATCACACATTGATCATAAATGACAGAAATAGATATTGTTTTTTATTATTGTATATGTTTGCCATATAGACTGCTTTAACTGCGTTTATTATTTAAAAAATAATCATTTGTTTGATGTTCATGCTTATAGGCAATCATCTAACAGGAGAATATAATGTCAAGTACAATACGCATCATATTAAACAACCATGATGATGGTCATCTTTTTTTTTTATATATTTTTTTATATATGATGATGGTACCAGTGTACATTTCTTTGCGTATTAAAATAGCTAATACTGTAGATAAAACTGACAGATTGCAGTTTGTTCTTGTTCTTTGTTTCTGAACTCATATAGACTGAGTGCACAAGCTCTGTGGGTTTGCCTGCTTTATTTGATGTGAAAACTGTTGCCATGGTTTTGTTCCTGGGGGAATTGAAGCACAAGCTGTGACAATGTCTGTTACCTCATTTGACACCTGTGGCACACCTTGGACAGTGTCAGCCGGCACACAGCCGTCTTCATCAGGCTGCGATGCAGAGGATCGCTGTGCTGTGAGTCTGCGGGCGTTCCACTCGTATTAACAGAAGCATGTGGTTATTTTTGAATTTGCTTTCTCTCTCTCTCTCTTTTTTTTTTCTTCCCTGCCTGTGAAAGCACAGCCTTTTGTCTCCCCCTCACTGAATCGTGTGCGCGCACGGTAGATAGCGAGAGACCGCAGTGTGAAAACTGATCTAAATCGCAAGGAGCGAGCAGGCATCTGCCGAATCTGGAGTGCTCACTCTCCTCTTGGATTTACCTTTTTTACGCCGGGGGCTTACTTGCTTGTTTTTTTCTTTTTTTTCTTTGCACATCTCTCTCATTTGGAGTCGTGAGTATGTTCATTAGCATGAAGTTTGGTATGTATAATTCGCATCCTCGTAACCATTAGCGTGAAGCGATCTGTCTTGGGTGTTTCTGATGAGCTCCTGTAGAACTGCACTCCTCTCAGACTAGCCATGTCTTGGAAAAGGAAGATACAATGCCTATTTTTCTTTCTTACTTATTCTACATTGCACCACCCTGAATGCCACCATTCATATTTAATGTGCCCACTAAGGCTGTCCGGGGCTGTTAAGAATGTGCTGTGATTGATAACTGGGCCTGGCCAATCTACTAGCCCGAGTCCATTTAGATTATGAATCCCTGGAGGCGTTTGTGGGCTTTCGCCTGCAACACATGCCTGATATTTGAACCCATTTCCTGCCTCTTAGAGCTCTTAGAGTTTTCCTCATATACCGAGCGCTCCGCGTTCCCTCATTGATCCTTTCCTTGGTCTCCACTAGTCTGGAGCCGGAGCCCAGAGCGGTGAGTGTTACTCGTGGGCAGTGCCATCGCACTCCTACATCCAGCTTGCTTCCCACTTTCCTCAGCAGCGATCAGCTGCTGGATGCTTGACCTGTCGCTCGATCAGGACGGAAGATTCACCAGAATTCTGCAAATCGGATGGATTCCGGAGCCTGGGACTTTATTTGGAGTTTCGCTCGTGTGTTTTGACTTTGTAGAATTCAGGAGGGGATGCTGTAACTTTACCCAGATGCGCTCTCCCTCCCCCTCTCTTGCTCTTGCTCCTCATTTTCCGTGGTGCCTCGTCGCTCGACAGCTGTTGGAGTTCCTCTTCCAGTCGTGAAGGTTCCAAAGTGGTGATGAATTACATATTCGGTAACAGCACCCTATACCCGCGGGGAGGCCGGGCGAACACTGGCACAGCTCACAGTGCCCCGGGGCAGAAACAGAGGCACTGGGCCAAGCGCAGCTCCAGTGAAGAGCTGCCTTCATCATCATCTCGCTGGCAGCAGCTGCTCGCCTTCTTCACACGCCGTAATGCCTTCAGCGACTGCATCACAGCCGGGGCTGGACAGGTAAACTCTACCATGCCTACCACCTGTTGCAGGACTGAATATCCTTCAGCAGGGTGTGTAGGGATGTTTATTATGAGCATTTCAGGTTGATGTTGACTTGTCTTAGGACTGCTAACATTTTCAGCTAACTTAATATAAATTATTATACTAATCTCACAGATAAGTTATGCAAATTGCTAGCATTATATGATAAGCTAACTAATGTCAACATACAGTGTATAATCACAGCATACTGTATATTATCACAATGGTCCCAATATCTGTATCGATAACAATGTATCACAAATTAAGTCAGAAATTCTGAAGTTCTGATTGAATCTTTTACTCCGTATCTAAAGCTCATTTGTTGTTTATATTTATGTTCATTCATTTCCCCTTTATTTGCTGATTGCACCCCTGTTTATGTCACTTTTTCCATGATGCATGTCATTTGCTCTTTGAACGTGAATCGTCCCGTCATCGTGCTCACCATAAATCAGCGCTTTTGTGTAATGAGATTGGAAGTGCTTCATTGTTTCATAAGCACTCAGAAGTCCTTCGCAATGAAAGACACACTGAACAATCACAGCGGCTTGCTTCTCTGAGTGGCTGGTTCCCACTGGGACCGAAGCACTTAGCGGGAACACGAGTGATGGCCCTATACCTGGCACAAGATTTAATTATAGGACGTAGTTAAGAGGCTGGAGTCGTGCCTCCTGCTCCCCCTTTGTGACCTTGGTGTCCAGCGTGTTGGCACAGAAGGGGCAGTGAAAGGGGCAGCTTTAAATGGGCCGCACCACGTGCACACTTATTGTGCCTATTAATGTCTGAACGCCGGTTAATAGGGTCATGACCTGAAACGAAAGCTGCAAGAACGGATCGTGCAACAAAAGGGTTTCCAGTCTACCGCTTTATTCCTCCCCTCGACTCCGTTACCACAGCACTATAACTTCATCTCTTTTTCATGACCGCCTTTTAAAAGGCAAAAGCCGCGACAAGTAACGTTATTCACTTATATTCATAGCGCATTACATGACACCGCCATGGTCGGACTGAGATAAAAGTCTGCACGCACTTCGTGTTAATTATATAAAATAGCAGTGCACACAGTGGAATAAGAGTTTGGCAGTATGTTTGGCAATTGGCGGCATGTCGAATTTTGTGACATTTAAAAAAAAGACTTTAGTGCACTTTACATCACAAAATTTTCCACCGTCCCTCTGATAGTGATGTAATGGATATATCACTTTAACTACGCATATTGGATAAATATGGAATAAAGCCTTGGCAGACCATATGTTCTAGAAAAATAATCAGTGTCGGGTGATGTGGTGTCGTCTTACACAAAGTCCCACTAGGACTTGAAAGTTGATTATTTTTCAACTAACAGCGAAGTGTTTTATACTGCAGCAATTTCACAACAGCTACAGTATAAGCAGGTGTACCCTTAATAATTAATAAGAGGAAAAATTGCAAACTGTTCACTTCTGTCACTCAAGATCACCATAAAAAAAAAAAAAAAAAAACCCATCCCTGCACAGAAAGCTTGTCCACGTTGATAATTTAGCAACAATAGGAAAATTTTTTTTAACAGTTTATCATTTAGAACATGTGCATTATCCGGCATACAGGTCTCGGTGAATTAGCTGTTACTATAGAAACTATAATATATTAGAAAGCATGCATTAATATAAATCTTACAGGCAGCACTCTTCTCTCTCCTGTACGAGATAATTAATCAGCTTCTGACCAATCATATGCGCAATTCTGGAATACATTTCCAGGTATGCTGTGATCACATTCGACGTGGCAGAATATATTGAGTCAGTTTCGAAGGCAATGCTGATCCATCGAGCTGCAGGGAACGAATGTGAAAGCATATCTGTTATATTGTTTACATGTACAGTGTATTCATACTGTATGAAAGAGGAACATTGTGACACGAGAGTAAAGAGAATCCATTTTCACTTCACTTTGTGTGAGAAATAATTGATGATCTACAGTACAGTATGGGAAGAAACTTCAATCCTTAACTCTAAATGACATAGTTTCTCGGATATGGAGAAATACTGTATGGCTAGAAAGAAGATTGATTTGGTGTAAAGCATCAAAACCAGTTCACTGCTAGTTATGTACTGTATGTAAGACAGTTATTTTGCTGTGAGGCTGAAATTATTTTACTCACTCACGCACTCATCATCTATATCGCTTTATCCTGTATACATGGTTGTGGGGGGCCTGCAGCCTCTCTCAGGAGATTTAGGGTACACCCTGTCCGGGGTGCCAATCCATCATCATATGCACCTGCTCATTCACACACTTCAGGCAATTTAGGAATGCCAGTTAATCTACTGTAATCTGCATGTCTCTGGACTGTGGGAGGAAAGGACCTGCAAACTCCATGAACACAGACCTCGAGGCGGGAATCGAACCCGGACCTTGGAGGTGTAAGGCGAGAGTGCTAAACGTTACATCACCGTTCCACCTTAAATTATGTAAATAATAATAATAATTTCCTGGCTGATGTTCATTAAACTGATACCTCTAATAACGCTTATTGCTTGACGAATAGTTGTAGGCAACTTGCTTTATAGTCAAACCTTAAAATTTCTTTACTAGCCTGTTGCATGATGCGTTCGTGTGTTAAATCAATCAGCTCATGCACTGAAGGCTATGTGAAGCAGAATCTCATTGTCAGTCCCTGTTGTTCTTGCTCATGCAGATCTATTTCTGGCAGAGGCGAACCTGCAGTGCTACTGCTGAGCTTTTCTAACCAACATATCTGCACAAACATACACATAATGAGCCTTTGCTCTTTACCTCTCAGCTCTCTCTCTTTCTCAGCTTGTGGGTTTGCAAATGGTGGATCTAAAGAGAGATCTAAAGACAGGATTGCAATAATATGATTTGCAGGTCTACTCTTTATCGAAGTCCTTGAATTTTAAATAGACAAATCTGAATGTGCTGTTAGTGTTTTCTGAAATTCTAAATTCTCTTCCTAATCAGGCTGGTTCGCAGTCTGAGATAAGACACGAGCCTCCTTTCGTCCTGAGGAGGTGCATAACCCTCCTGGACTCGCTGCAGCTTCTGCTGTTGCCATGGCGTTGCCATGGTAATCAGCAAGCAAGGAAGCACAGTCATGTGGCGGTACTTGTTTATTTATTTCTCTTATCTGTCGAGCGCAGCATTCTGAATGACAGTGTATGTGTGTTTGCTGTTCGCCTGAGTGATTGAAAGGTCCTCAGTCCACCATCTCCAGAGCCGTTTCCTGTAAAATAGTGCATTAACCCCCATCGTCCCGGCCAGGGCGAAGACAGCGACACGCTTTGCTGTTTGTGACATGGCAAGGTCAGGAGGAATTAGAACAGGATCAGTGCTTTGATGATACATCGTTCGCATCTCGGCTGGCTCAGCCGTTCGAGCAGAGAGTTGTGGGCTGTGTGGGAAGGAGTTTCGCTCAGCTATGAATCACAGCAGCAGGCGTGAACACTCGCCCTGCAGACAACACAAGCATGAGTGTCTCCCTGCAGAGAACGCAGCACCAACACACTGGACCACCTACAGCTCTCTTAAAAAACTGTACACCCACTCACGGCTGTTTTCAGAGTTGGTACGAGGTGTACATCGCTAGAACTGAGCAGGGATGTTAATGTATTGTGTTACAGAATAGTGTTTCACCATTTTAGCTTTCATGGGCCGCATTTAAAGTGAAGTTCGGCTTGATGACTTGAGCAGAGTAGTGCTGAAGCTACATTTTATGTCGGATATTTATTTATTGGTTTAAAAAAAATAGTGCATGAGTAAATGAAATAGTCAAATCATGGTGGATCCTCAGTTCATGAACGCCCCCGAAGATGAACAAATCGATTCACGACCTAAAAATTTGTCTAAAATTTGTCTCCTCCTCGGAACACGACCCAGAAACCACCATCGCGAACAACTGCCAATATCAGCTGAACAAAGGCATGAGTGCATCACCCAACATCAGTTTTGCTCGGTCCACGGTCGGTTGGGTGAAGTATCACCCAAACAAAACTGTGACAAACACCTTATGAGTGCTACACCTTACAGTATGAACGATAACGTGGTGTCTTTTTTTTGTGCAGTGCAGAAAAAAACAAATAGATTTTTAGTGAAAAACAGCTGACACAAACGAACCAGAGGCCAAGAAACATTACCCAGTGTTTATATGTAAGTGGATTCTCCTTCCTAACACGAACATCCTCCCCACCCTCTCCCCCTCCTCCTCTCCTCCATTTCGTCACGTTAGCGAGTCTCCCTAAGAAAGGTGCGCGAACCATTTTGTATTATTTTTCTATAATTAAGGCTTTTCCAGACTTTGTGATATAAAGAAAAAATACAGTGGAACCTTGGATTGCCACCATAATTCGTTCTGGAAGCATGCTTGTAATCCAAAGCAAATCTCCCCATAAGAAATCATGGAAACTCAAATGATTCGTTCCACAACTCATATTCATATAACGATTATTAATACAAAATCTAAAGTAAGAATAAAACTAATGTTTACTAATGTTAATAAAACTAACCTGCATGTTTACCTTTGAAAACGATCGTGGCTGGAGTATGACGAGAGAGGAGAGGAAAGGAGGAAGAGGGCTACTGTGTAGGACATCTCTGTTAGCAAACTTCTTCAACATGGAACCTTTCTAATGACACTTGCTTTTGCCTCCTTTTGAGGATTTTGCAGAAATGTGATATTTGCATTGTGGTCGAACAGATTTATTTCCTGCAATGCTACAGCCTTTTTTTAACCTTTTTCTTCACGCAGTACACGCGCACACGGATGTTGACTATACGAGTGACGCACACGCACTCAGACTAAGCATAGGAGAGGATTACCCACAATTCCACAGCACAAGAGAGAGAGAGAGAGAGAGAGAAAAACCTTTGGCTCAGTTGTGATCATGTGACGCTCAGCAAACAAAGTGTATGCGTACTGTACTACAGTTCTCGTATTTCAAGACCTCACTTGTTTATCAAGTTAAAATGTATTTTAAAATTCTGTTATTAAACCAAGTTACTTGCAATCCAAGGTTCAACTGTACATCAAAAGTTAAGTATAGTTCATGGTAATGGGGAACTGATTAATTCTATTTACATGTATTCTATTCATGGAAGAAAATCAATCGGTTTACAAATCTGGTCACAGACAGAATTTAGGAACGAATTACTTTCGTGAGCTGAGGTTCCACTGTGGTTGGTTTTATTAAACAACCTTTACCATCATTTATTGTTGAGCTTTTAAAAAGCAACTTGATCAAATTTCTAGAAATGCACTCAAGCAGGGCAAAGAAATTATATTAAGAGTTGCCGGAAGATCCTCCACGCAAATATTTATTGTGGGCTAAATCGAGGTCACACCTTAGCATATATTTGATGTAGGCTACTTTTCCATGCTTTTATTTAGCTATTTTTCGATTGTCAAAATAACATAATCATTTCAGTGTATTTTTGACATGAATGTGCTTTTCTTCGAGAAGACATGACCATGGTTTTATAGGATAAGCCGACTAAGCACTTTACAGCTCACTTGATATAAGTCTAGGTCATAATCTTATCCCTGTAAAATTCAGTCTTTTAGATAAGACATGCCCTGAATAAACTGCCGTCTCCGCCGATGTCTTTCAAGCAGAAATAAATAATTTAAAAAATTATATTCATGCCAATGTTGCCCTCTAAGCTTTCTGAGTGACTTTTCATTCCCAAAACATTTTCAGCGACATACTGTGGTTACAACAAATTGTCAGACATCGGCGCTGAGCTGATTCTACCGTATACACGCGAGGAAAATGGGCTTAAAGCTACCAGGTGTAGGATTTTGGAATTTCACACTTTGTAGTAAAAAAGTGCTGTTGCAAGCTCTTTGCAGAAGAACATTTAATAACGTGGGTTGTTCTGTGCTCTTCATCCACTGAGCACATTAATCTCACAGCTGCAAGTATACACATTTAGATTCAAGGCTGCGTCCCCAACCACATGACAGCCAGACAGACAGATAGCACTTTGCTGTCATTGCACAAGTACAGGTCCAAGGCAGTAAAATCATGCAGATACAGGTGAAGAGCTTCTGTAAATGCTAACGTTAGACATCAGAATGGGAGAAAATTGTCATCTTTGTGGTTTCTACTGTACCATGGCATGCCTCATGGGCTGGTTTGACTAAACTCCTGACCTCCTGGGATTTTCACATAGAACAGTCTCTAGAGTTCACATAGAATGGTGCGCAAAACAGGTGTGTCTAGAGTTAGTAACAGGCTGAAACACCTTGAGAGATTCGTGGAGAATGATGCGTATATTCTGGCATGAAGCTCACAGAAAGTTCATAGTTAACTCACAGTAAAGCTCATAGTAAATCAAATAAGCTCTTGTTATCCTCGTGCTGAGTAGAAAAGCATCTCAGGACACACATTAAGGTGGATGGACTACGACAGCAGAACTGTTAACTTTTTATTATTTTTTATTTTGGGTGACTCTGTGCTGACTGTGGCTTCAGATTCCTGTTCATGTGTTCTTATGCTGTTGTAGCTGGTGCACATCAAGGTTTGATGTTTTGGAAATGCTGAGATGCTCAAACCAATACCTGGAGTAGTCACAGCAACAAAAAAATAAAATATATAGAACTTTATTTTCGCTTCAGTTTTAAATCAGTTTGAGATGAAACCTTTGCTTTATGTTTAAATTCTGGCCACGAAGTAATGCAAATTTTCAGCAATAATACTCAAATAATCTGTGGCATTCAATTGATGATTGATTGGTTAAAACAAGAAAAGATCCCCCACATCATTACACCACCTCCACCAGCCTGGACTGTTGATTCAAGGCAGGTTGCGGTCATGGATTCATGCTGCGGGTGCCAAATTCTGAGCCTCCAATCTGTGTGCCTGAGCAGCACTCGAGAGCCATCAGACCAGACTGTGGGTTGAAGTCGGTGAGCCTGTGCTCACTGTAGCATCAGCTCTGTGTTCCTGGCCATTAGAAGATGGTTAGATTGTGGCCATGAAGTAACACGTTGTCAGCAATTATACTGAAATAGGCTGTGGCATTCAAGTGATGAGTGATTGGTATAAACAAGAAAACATTCCCCACACCATTACACCACCCTCACCAGCCTGGATTGTTGATATCATGCCGTGGGTGTGTGTGCGTCAGGAGAAATACCAGAGCAAGTTTTTTTTGTCTTCAGCTGTTGGGTTGAAGTTGGCCAGTGAAAAGGAACCTAATGTGGTTTTTGTAGGCAATGTCATTCTTTTCATGACAATTCCTGGATTATTGTAGCTTTTCTGTCAGCTTGGCCGTCACTATCATCACCAAGGTATTTCCGTCTTTAGAACTGCCTCTCACTGGAGGCATCATTCTAAGGACATTTTCATACTAGAGGCCCGGAATTGGCTCCAAACACTAGTTAATTTTCAAAATCTAGTTAATTTTGAATAGTGAGAACACAATTGTTCCTGGCTTGGGAACCGGGCCCGAGAACGCTGTCCTCTGCCTGAGATCACTTCTTCAGGCGGACTCGGGGCACGGCTTCCAAGCCTGGAACGATTGTGTTCTCACCGGGCACAGATCGAATCAGATATGGAAGCCAGTCGTACCCGAGGATGGAAGCGGATCGCCGTTTGGACACCAGTGCTGTCCGAAATCTCAGTGTGCATGGAGCACGCACCAATCTAATCCTCTGACCTACACAGCCATAGCTGATAAACAGGCAGTGAGGGCATTACTCGACATTTTTTCGAAATATCAATAATATCAGGCATATCGTTAAAGTTCTCTTCTTCATTTGTGTTGTGCTGTAGGTGCATCCAGCCACCTGCTGTATCTGATAATGTAAATACACAAGTGCATTGGAGAAGTCTGGCCAGCAGGGGAGTGAGAACGGGGGAACAATCATTTCTGAACATGATGATGTGAAAACGTCCTGAGTAGAATATTTCGTTCTCCAGCCTGAATAAAATATAAAAAATACAAAAATACAGATCTGGCAACCAGAAGGCTTGAACTTGATATACCGATTAAACTAAATAAGTAACTAAGAAGCTCACCAATGTCTCCTGCTGGTCATTAGTCAGTTATCATTAGGTTTGTAGCTAAAGCAACCTAACTACCGATTGCTGATGCAAACTCTACAATGGGGACACATATCCAGGATCTTTTCCAATTTTACAGGATAATACCAAATCTTTTAGTCTTTTGTTTACACTCTCCTGCTCTGACAGCGTGCGTGTTATCAGACTTCTTTTGTGATTTGACATATCTGACCTGGCACGCAGCATCTATAGCAATTTCCTGCCAGTTCAATCCGAACGCCCCTGACACAGCACTGACCTTGAGTTATTACTACAGCACTGTCTCAACGGCGTACTGTAGTTACATCCTAATATATATTATGCAGTATTATACTTCTAGATTAATCAGCACATTTTTTTTCTTTTTTACACAGTAATCCTGTACACTGTAATTTTAGGTTGAAGTTACAAGTGTCTCCACTACAGCTCCAGTAGTGAGAAGCTCCTTCGTATATCAGTTGTTATGTCTAAGGTCTGAATACCAATGTGCCCAATTTCAGTATTAACTCCTTGCTAATGTGTGTATAATCCAATCCCGTGATCCATTTGGACACCATTTAGATTTCTTCTATATATACTGTATATAAAAGATTAGGGAGAGTGGTTTGTTGCTTTGCAGATTTCCGGGCTTAATTACTGCGTTCTTCTCGGTTTGGATGTAATGTCATTTCAAAGTAGAGAGGAATAACTTTACCGTTATACTCAATTTGGCAAGGATAAAATTGCATTCCCTTGTTTCTCACCAGCTTTGTTACCAATTTCCACTGCCATCGCCGTGGTTACCAGAGCGGTAAGCAAAGTCGTCTGAATTATAGGCAGACGTTTATGTCTGCATTTATCAGCTGATGGGCTTGTCAAACTGAAACTGAGCAAGTTTATACGGCTAACGCTAAGCACTGAAAGTAGGGTAGGATTACCTTCTCTTATTGTCTAGACTGCATTAGAACAGCATGCATGCCTTGACTCAAAGCTCTCAAGATGCACCAGAAACTCTGCAATTGCTTTAAATACTGATTATAGTAAGATTCAATTGATTTTCCAGACTAGTGTGGTGTCTCAACACCATCGATTGAGATCGTATAAAGCAACAAGACACTGGATAAGCAGCTTCGAGCTGAAACGACTGTGTCATAGTAACGGTTATGATGAGTTATTTGTAAATCTTACTATCAATAATACACGATTGATGACCGGTTGGTTGTGTTTTATGAAGATGACGTGTGCAAAGTGGAAAGTTTAGATCCTTTTAGTGATTTATCAATCCATCGATATCATCCAATATTGTTGACTTATGGACATATCTACAAATAAAATGATATTCACTGAAGCCAGTGGCTGATGTTAGTTAATTACACCATCGTCTGACTCAGACAGCAGTAGTCTACCCAGCTCCAGTTTTGGGAAAGGTGGCGCTATAATAAAAGCAAAGACGTGAACACGTTTCTTAAAATGTCAGCTGAGTATTTTACTGCCTTAGAGAAAGATTCGCATTACAGTATATACTGTAGTTTGTAAGACATTACTTATAGTGACAATTCAAAAGAAGGCAATGCGGGGAGACTTTTATATTTTGTTTTTCTAATTGCTTTTACATTTACATTTTATATAGGAAACAAAAAGGGGTTTTGTTAGGCTATGTAAGTAAGTAATGAAAAAATCCTTCCTATTGATTGGTGGTTGTACAGTATAGTAGGCTAAACTGGCTTTTAAAACTTTTTTTTTTGTTTGGTCTCATGAAAAAAAGCTTATATTTATGGTTATTTCATACACTTGAATTTGTGCTTATTCAAAGATGTTGTGATGAAGGGTTTAAAGATGATAAAACTTTTCAGAGTTTATTTTGTTATAATACATTTATATAAACATTTTGAATGCAATGAAAGAAGACGCAATAAAGAATGCGAAAAAAAATTATTTGTTCTATCTTTTAGTTTATGCTGTGGTACTGTAAATGGAAAATCGTATGCAGAGAGGAATGTAAGATATATACTTTATGCAAGCAGTGAAAACCTGACTGTAGCTTTTTGACCGACCTCACTACCTTAATGTTCAGTTACAGTGATGATTTGCCTCGAGCACAGCTAGGGCAGAGAAATGGAAATGCAAGCGTAGATGTTAAAGGGTGCAGTCATCAGGAAACTCTCTGCCCATGAGCCATGGGCCTGTGTTAATTCCAGGATGGGTCTAAACTTTTCCACACGTGAAAAGCCACTGAGGCAAATGCTTTAAAAAGGGAAAAGAGTTTTTTTTTTATTATTATTTTTTTTTAGTACAGGCTATTCCTGTGTGCTATTTCTTTCCCTCATATTGCTAGACAGCTACCTGCCAGGGAAGGAATTAAAGTAATATTACATTTCTTTTTTACAGCACATGCAATGTGAGAGGACAACTAAACATGATTGGAGGAGATGATCTGATACCAGCTCTCTTTTATACATAAGAGCTGGGCGATGATTGTCAGGGGCTGGTCCCATTTCAGGCATCTGGGTGTAGAGGGAATGCCATCAATCGCAATGACCTGGGTCAATAGACTGCCTTGAACTCCTGCGGAAGCTCTTTACACTTAGTCCAGGAGATGATGTTTAGAAGTCCTGTGCTGTTTACCATAATGTGATAGGATTCAGTGACTGACCTGTTGTCCTTCTGAAAATGCCGGTCTAGGACTCAGTAGAGTACACGGCACAGGGATTCGTAAAAGTGACACAAACTCAGCGCTGGCTAGCGAGTGATATGATACGTTCTTGTGTGCTTGTCTTGTTCTTAATTCAGTGGTGGTACAAGGCAGATTGAAGTTTGTAAAAGAAATAGTATGTGTCATTTTAATGCACATTATGAATACCGTAGATATTTATTCTTGCATTCCGAGTCCCTGACCCAGTGAATTAACAGAAGGATGTGATCTTGACAGAGACTAGCACTTCTGTAAGTCACTCTGGATTGACGTAAAATCTAAGTGGTTACCATCAGATACCATACAATTTTCCTACATAAATAGTAAACAGTTGTACAAGTTATCATAGTCTCAGGAACAATTTTGTAAGAAATCTACGACATAGGTTTTAGGCTACGTTCACATTACAGTGACGCTAATGTGGGCGCAATTATCTGCTGAAACCGCATGCATGCGCACATTGCTCACGTTATCTGGGTTAAAATACTGTACATTATATGTGTGCGACCGCTTGTTCATTTGAAACAATGTATGCAATTTGAGCAAAATATGCTTGGGATTTCGCCCTGGACAATGGCAAGCAGTTAGACACTTGTATTTGTTGAGGTTGACGTACAGTACAGGACGAAAGCCTTGCTTTAGCTGTTTTAACAGCTATCGCTGCGATGAAATCCCTGCACTGCCGGACCTGGCCGTTGATGAAGTTAGATATGTGCAGGCGCAGAAAGACTCATGATTTTTCAATCTGCCCGTTCTCATTTACGATATGCATGACTGCATAAGTGACTAGCAAAAGGATGTGTGCTTTCAAACAGCATAAAAAAACACAGACCACTTCGGGGTGGTAATGTGAACGTGGCCTTACTGAGCATCTTGAAGATTATGCCACAGTTCTTCTGGAGATTTTGCATGCCACACTTGCTTCTTCTTTCCCAATGCGAAACCCAGCTGTCTTCATTGTGTTTTTGTCTGAAAAGGGGTCTGTTCTGTAATGTGTTGCATTCTTTTTGCTGCTGTCAGAATTTTCTTCTTTGACATAAGCTTTTTTTTTTGTTGGAAAGGGATTGTTTGGAAATAATATATTTCCTACAGTATGTGACTCCTTTTGTACTGACTTCATAATGCAGAAGTCATACAATAAACATCTAAAGCATTAGTACTGTACATGGGTGCCATGACTTTTGCACATCAACGTATGCCAACGATTTGTACATTTTTACGACATTTCTGTGTAACTATTACATATTTTAAATTGATCCATGCTTTTTATAGTATTTTGAAAAACAAACATTATAATAATAAATGTAAACTTTGTCATCATCTGATCTGGCTATATGCATATATCTACCTTTATCTACGTCTATCTTTGAATTAATGTCGCAAACAAAAAGATATATTTAAATGTAATATGCAAGCACATTTAATTCCTTTCTCAGGGAATGAGGGATGCAGCCTCTTAGAATGCTAATGCTTGTTCATTTGAGGCAATGGTGCTTCCAGATATTGTTCGTAAATTGCTCATATAGTGTTAAAAGCCATCTATTGGAGTTACATAAGTGTCTGTTTACAAGGCTTACAGGAAACTGTGGCATTTACTGTAAAAAGTATTGTGAAGTGCAGATAAAAGTTAAAGGTGTGCATACATCCAGTACACTATGCATTTATTCTCCATGACCTATTTATGACTTGTGCTAATTCCATGAAGGAGAAGCACAAAAGCCCTGTAAGTCAGAAAGGCACTGTGCAAATCTCCCTCCACTGCACAGGGGTGGAACTTATCCCAGACGAGTGCTGAATGCCTGAACTAAAAATCAAGAATGGAGCATTGATTATTCATGCCTGTTAAAAAAAAAAAAAGGAAAAAAAGTCTGTGCTCTGTCATGTGTGGTGCCCATTGGAGCTCATTAATTGGCAAGCAAGTGCAGGGGGATGAGGGCTGAGGGCGAGTGAGGCAGAGGGAGAGAAAGAGGAAGAGAAACACAGTCCAAGAGAAGCTTGGCAGAACAGTGGAAGCACGAACAGAGGGGGCTGGAAGCAGAGGAATGGACTGGATTTACTGCCACTCTGCGTCCGCTTTCGTGCCAACAGAAGGACAAACGTCATACTCAAGGCTGCGCCCTTTTCTCTCTGAACCGGTGGAAACCTAATGCCTTTCGTTGGATCCCTTCTGCCAGGAGGATGACCACCTACTACCACAACCATGAGTACTGCGCAAGAGCTTCTGAGGACTGCGGGATCGGTGTCGCCAAAGTACCTAACTGCATTCAGCCAAGGATCCATCAGAACATCCAGGCTTACCAGAGCATTCTTGTTTACCCACAGAGACAGTCTCTTCAGCTCCAGCTTCAGCAGCAGCCACAGTTCCACCAGCCACACCTCCACTTCCAAAGCCATAGCCATCAGCAACACCACCAGCATCACCTTACTCATCATTATCATCATCATCACCTGCCTTACCAGCCTCAGCCGGCCCAATCCAGCCAGCAGCAGACTCCTCTGGGCGTCCACCCACATTACAGCTCCTGCACTTTACCCGCCTCCACCAAGAGCAGGCACAAGTTTACCACCCTGAGTGTTAAGAAAAGCCCGACGAAAAGCAAGGGCAAAGTGAGAGCTTCTGCCAGTTCCTGGGGTCTTGAATATCCACATGGTACTATTTTATTGGAGAAGGTATGTGTTCTCAATGTTAATTCTGTAAAAGTTAGTAGTTGAAAAAAAAAAGTTAAGAAACTGTGTGCAGTGGTGTTTAGTGGAATACTAGGCCTTTGCTGTCTGTATTTTCAGGTGTGTGTAGTGATTGGAACGTTATGCATGGGAGATATTTAGTTTTTAGTTACTTTTGGATAAATGCATCAAGCAAAAAAAATTTAAAATAGAAGTAAATAAATAAAGGCAACTCTTTATCATACTTAAGCATAGTTGAAACTGGAATCTTGCCTTCTGTACATGCGTTTTAGTGCTTGAACTCGATTATTACAAAAAAAGAATGAAAAAAAAAAAACTATTAGCCCTGTCATATGTACAGTAATATGTATGCTAGAGAATTTTTATCAGTAACATATTAAGTATGAGAAAGGTTTGGCTATAACGTTTTATGCATAATACTGGTACATAAAACCTTTCACTGATTTTAACTTCTACGTTGTTACTGTTATGACAACATCCTACTGTATGTACTGTAAGAAATCAGCAGTACTGGTAGTCATACTATCCACACTGCAGGCCTGTAAAGGTAACGTCTAGGGGTAAGAATTTGTGGTTCAGGAATAACAGAGCTGAGAATGAATATAGGCCATTAGGAGGATTGTTTAGGTACTTAAGGACATTTGCGCTGTAGGAGCTTCCTCTGGCTCTGTCTTGGCTCTTAATTCTTCCTTGGCTGGGTGGTTTGTCTGTGAATCAGCTGTTATCGAGTGCTGAAAGCTGGGGAATCGGATGTGTCCCACTGCCTGTTTTGCTCCTTCAGACGCCTGCTCTGCATCCTCCCTCGCAGCAGGTACATACTCAGCTACAGCTTCATGTACTTTCAGAAATGACAGGTACACTGCTAATGAGAATCAGAAGAAGCTCTGCGTTCTTTGTTTCTAAGGAAACCCAGCTGAGATTAGAGCCTCGTTTCCAATAGGGTGCTAAGCACACATAAAAATGAATTAAGGTACAGAATATGTTTATATACTCCATGTACACAGTGTAGCGTATTGTATAAATGCTCTGCATTTTTTAAGTATATATAATTGCTGCATTTGTTCCATTTTAAAAGCACATTTAAGTTTGGTGGTTGACTGTTAAATTCAGATTAGGGGTACAAGAAATAATCAACCTAATACACTAAAATTGATGACCTGATTTGTTGCCAGCAAGTTCAGCTGTTGATTAGTTGGTGGCACATTAAGTTGTTCCAGCTGATTCCGAATGCTGGAACATGCTGGAACCAGTAGGCATTACTGCTACTGGATTAATAAAGCAATGGCAATATCCTCATGACCAAAACCTCCAAAGTGTGGGAGCATTTTGTTCTTAACTCAGCCAAAAACATCTTGAACCTCAATATTTGCACAACTGACCTTACTTGGCATGGAAGCAGATTATTTATGCTGGAGTGTCTAAACATGAGGCACACTGGCTCTCTGGGTCATCTTAGTAAATTAGATGGCTAGTTAGCTAGATAGCCAATACTCCATATTAAAACCCTAGGAAACTCTGTGGTTGGTGTTCCTCATGCAGTTGTCATGCCCCCTTTAATTAGATTCTGTCGACTTTTTTTTTTTTTGACAATTTAAAGCCGTTTTTGACTTTTTGCGATTTTAACGCCTAATGCGTTAGAGTAGCTAGAAATGGGGGGAAAATGTATTCAGTTTTAGTTTTCGTAAAATTTTTATTCAACTGCCATAATTTTTTATGTTAACACATTTTTTAATTAATATTTTTTAGTTTACTTCACTTTGCTCACATTTTGCGCGGAAAACATTTTTTACGTTTTTGCCAATATATTTTTTGCACCATCAGGAAAGTTTATTATTAGGAGACGAAGTATTCCATTATTGCTCACTGATGTCAACCTCAAGCAAAATTTTTAAGCTACTAGTAGCTAAATAAGTCTTTTAGCTAGTCAGTTAACAGCAATATTTATAATCCAAACTGCCATTCATTTATATCAATCTTACATATTATACTCATTTATAAAAAAAGATTTCATATAAATAATAGCGGTGTCCAAAATCAGTTAATTTTCAACTGTTATTCAACTCAGATCCTGTACTTTGTATTGCCTGATTTTCCTTCTCTTTCACTCATTTTCCAAACATGCTCTAGCTTTAACCGAATTGCCCCCAAATGCTGCTTTGCTGAATTTTCTTAGCCAATCAAGATGGGGAGACCAGAAGCGGCATAAAAATTCAACAACAAAAAAAACCCCTCATTTATCCCACTCATCTTTGAAAGCATTTCTTAACCATTTCCACCTAATAAAACAAGCTGAATTCCCCCCCTGATAGCTGATGTATTAATTTAAAACACAACTAAGAGCTGAAGATGGTTAGGTTAGCTGCTTACCTACCTATTTTTTGCTCTTAAGAAACAGACAGACTGGTTATGTATCTCCATGTCAGCCATGTTTTCAATTTTACATTATCAAACAGGTTAACATAGAGGATATCACTGCAAAATAAGATGATTTTCTGATTATTTTAATAAATGTATTAATATAAATAACCTCTAAACAATCTGACCAACTTTGCTCAGAGTGTATCATAGTTAGTTATTCTTACTGTAATTTGCAAATAATGATAATATAAACACAGTCGTGGCATAATTAGGCATCATAATCTGCATTTGGAGGACAAATGTACATTTACTATCCACCTTATTAGGACAACCTGCACATCTACATACTCATGTAATTACCTGACCAGCCAATCATGTAACTGCAGAAAAAACGGTCAATTAGTGTCTATTTAAATACATTACAACATATTCTAGAACTTTGTTAGAAACTTTGTTATACCCTTATGGAAGTATAACGGTGCCAAAATTCCTCATCCTTGAGTAGTTTCTGCTAAGAAAAAGGATCGATTGCTTGTTTCTTACGTCAGTCACACAACTTCTTTGCATTTTCTTAGCAATGTGTACAAACTTAAAATGCTTGACTTGCATTTTATAGGTACAAGCTAACTTGCAAGCTTAGATGCAAAACAAAAAAGGTGTCATGAGCGTACAGTATATGGTTTCCAAAGCCAGTTGATCTAACTGATGATGGGAAAGTGATTATAGCAGAATCATACAATCCTATGTTTTCAGGAGAACTTGTATCTACTCATGGATTCATGGATTGGTTCATTTGATTGCACAAGATTAGGTGTTTAAAGACAGTGATAACAGGAGAACATAAAAGAAGAATAGAGAACAAAGATATAATAATCTTATACAAACTCAAAGGGGAAATCTGTCACACACTGTTCATGCTGTAATATTTTCAAATACGATTTAACCTGGTGTTTTGCTTTTTTATGATGTAGCTTTCATTCTTTTATTTTATGAAAGCGGACGTTTTTAGATTTTTTTTTTAAATCGCTTTTCTTGCTGAAATAGCAGTCTACAATGAAAAGTAATAGAAATCAAGTTTTATGTGCTGAAAAGCGGGAACCAAGTATAAATTCTGATGATGATTCTAACTAGTAATGACCGATTTAATGTGATTATAATAATAGGAACTATTTGTATTGTCTTTGCAAAATGACTGTTGTTAATCATGCACATTTTCAGTTTTACCTCCCTTTTATTTCCAGAGATATGATGATAGAATATTGATTTAATATGCAAATGTGCACGGATGTTATCACCACGGCCCTTTTTTGTATATGAACCTCTTATTTAACTTCTTATCTAATAGGTTAAATAAAGAATAAAAACAACATCCTGTTTTAGGTGTGACAAAAACAATTTTTTTTTTCTCTTTACAGCCTGTCCCACAGTCACGGTCAATTTGCCAAAGAATCTTTGTCAGTGAAATGTTGTGGAGCTTTAAGTTAACAAGTCAGTTTCTGTTTTCACTGTTCTCTTCTATCCTGAAGATTGTTCCATGACTCAAAAACTTACCGACTCATAAAAGTACCGTTACTGGAGAAAATGTCAGTATATTAATGATTAGACATTTTTCTTAGTTAATTATTAACCCATTTTGCCGCAGTTCATTATTATGTAATGAGATCATGTCTGATCTGCAAGTCCCTGTGAATTAACCGTTACTATAGAAAGGATGAAGTATTAGTGAAGTATAAGCACATTAATGTAAATGTGATTTAAATTAAAGTCGATGCTGCTGTTCACATACACATTTAGTACAAATAAAATTCTATAACACACTCATACTGTAAGTCAATACGGTTTACACCTGCCTGGGAGAATTTAGTTAAAATCTAAACAGATAAAGAGATATAAAAGATACGTAGATAGCAGAAAAATATGCAAACTATACATGGGTTTACAGTGACATACAGTTTTGAAACTGATTTGTGGTGTATCATAAACTTGTTGTATGTTCTGTTGTCATATTGTCCATTCCCATTTTTATTCATAGTATTATTTATTATTTTTCATTTATTATTATTTTTTATTTATTAAAAAAATTTGTTGTTGTTTCTAAGCACCCCTCCTCTCCCTGTCCCGCTCTGTCTCCCTGTGCTAGCTGTCTTCTATTCTACAGCTTTGCTGCTATAGGATCTCTCATGATCTTCAGTACGGCTGAGTGACATCTGGCCTGAACTTTGACCTCTGCTGTTTATTGTTTAGCAGGCAGATGCCGTTCCTCCCCCTGCTCCCATAATCCCCGTGATCCCTATCGCGCCAGTCCCAGCTGAGACCACTGTCATCCCTGCACCCACGTCACAGGTCTTTTTTTCCCTCCCTCTCTCTCTCTCTCTCTCTCTCTCTCTCTCTCTCGCTCGCTCGCTCTCTCTCTCTCATGTTCACTCCTCCCACTTCCATGTTGCTCATGTTAAATTTGAGAGATTAATGTGAGAATGCAATGTAATGTTACTGATGTGCACTTGTACCCCAGGAGCAATCACATGCGTGATGCAGGTGGTGTCTGTCTGCAGACGGGTTTAGTTTGGCTTGGCTTGTGGCATTATTGTATTGAGTCGTATATTTTGCAGTATGTCATGCTGTTTATGGACACAGTCTGTGCTGTTAATCTGTTGCAAATGCCTGTTTAAGACTCTGTCAACATGCCTCGAGTAAGTGTCTTTTGTGTTCTGTTGATTATGGTGATGCAGATGCTGCTGCTTGAGCCTTTTTTCCCCCCATCCCATGAGAGAATGGAGAATGTGCATTAGTGTGGAGTATGCATGCTGGTCTGTGCTGATCAGGTACAGATGCTGACTTTATATGTCTGTTTTTCAGGCAAGCCCGGCCCCGGTGTTGGTAAACACAGACAGCATTGACACTTCTCCCTATGTGAGCCCATATGTGAGTGCCAATTATATTTACATCTCTTTCCTCATAGGTTCCAGTGTTTTTGAGATTGCATGAATGTCATTAATGTATTTTATATTCTGTTATATTTCATTCTAAATATCTTTCATTTAACATCAAAGGAGTCCTTTTTGTCGTTTCCCAGTCTTCTTCTTTTATTTATAATGAATCTCCTAGTTGTTTTTGACCTAACTTTTAACCATACAGACCTTTCAAACTGTTTTGCAGAAGGAAGGTGTTTTTGGCTAGAATTGGGGAATCTATTTTAGCTTTAATAATATATAATATATTGATAAAAATATAACTAACAAAGTGCAAAATAAGATTTTATTGCATCTGTATGATTTGGTATTTTTACCTATTATTGGGCACAAATTCTATTTTAATTTTATAAGCTTTCTTACCCAGGTACAATTTTATTTTTTTTAATTTTTTTTTATTTGCTCAGTCTCTCGTTTGCTTTGTGTAGACCAGGGTTGCCAGATCACACTAAAACCCTGACTTGCACTGAAAACCAACTACCAGGCCAAATAACATCCGTACTACAATTTGTGTCGTAGGCCATTTATACGTGCACACACAGTGCATTGTTTCACTGAAATTAACCTTTTTTTATTACCAAGATGATTAAAATGTACAACATTTTTTAAATTATTTTATTCACTTTTGTGGAAGGTACTGATCAGCTCTCTTTAAACAATTTTTAATGACAAAATAGCCTGTTTCCTCATTATCACATCAAGTAAAAAAAATGCATATTACACTTTACTTTAACAATTATGTAACAAATAATAAGTTGATTGATTTATTGGATGGTTAATTGTTTCTTCAAAAAAATTATCCAATCCATGATCAAAAACCCATTATAGGATCCAAATTATTTATAATTTAATATATTATTATTCCAAATTATAACCATTTATTTATTTATTTGTTTGTTTGTTTGTTTGTTTGTTTGTTTGTTTAGATCTGTTGCACCCTATATAATATGTATATGGACATGTGCAGATTATAGTCTTCATACATGTTTGGTTTTTTCGTGTTCTTTTACATGCCAGCTTTCACTTCACCTTCAGCAGTGTACTGTATGATAATCCCTGTCCGCCTAAGTGCCAAAATACCCACTGTGTTCACTGTTGTTGTCCATCCCCATTACTGAGAAAAGCGGCATTAGCCAGATCACATAGCACTGCCTCTTGTGTAAATTTCAGGACAGACGGATGTCTTCTTTTTCAACTTGTTTGGAGTAATCGTATTAAATGAAATTTGAGATTTTATTTTCCCATAATTTTTATTTTTAGAATTTCTAAAAAGGTGCATCAGTGCACAGTATCTGATTCCCTGTGTGATTGGACTAGAAGCCACATACTGTCGTCCTGACAAGAGAAGCGTTAAACATTAGCTTTGTTGGCGGTATCACTTGGTCCCCTAGCCACACTAGAATAAAGCATGGATGGTGAAAGGGTCTAATGAGCTTTCCTTCTGTCAGCACAGTAATGCGAGATGTAAAGCAGCTTTAGTACGGCTCCTGAATTCATCCTGCTGTAAGGTGAGGTTTTTTCTGGTAACGGTTTTAGAGCTTACTTTTACAGCTCTGGGAAGATTCCTTGATGAATTATCAGTGGATGCTAATGTCTATGTTGTTTCATATTATGATTTTGTTCTGGGAAACTGAGCAGTTTTGACAGCTGGTGCTGCTGGCTTGAGCACCTTGTGTAGTGAGACTGGTCCAACCGAAATTCTGCCATGTTCAATGTTAAAAAGTTTTTTTTTTTTTTTTTTGCAGTCAATGTGCTGTAGATATGTGTATGAAAATTACAGCCGTACTGTCAGGGGTAAACGGAGAATGCATAAAAAGCCAAAACCCATATTCAGTGTAAATGTGAAATTTTTGACCCTAATTTCAGGCTCTGTGGATGCAAGCTTTCAAGGTGTTAAAGATTGCAGTTCTGCCGTACTCCGTTTATTCATTCTTAAATTTAATCTGACATTTTTACTGACTAGTGAACAAAAGGCTAAGTAAGGTTAAGGGAAAATGCAGTTTCATTGAATTACCCGTGTTATGTGCTATTAGCATTAAATCATATGCTAGTTTTTGTGCAGTACTCTGTGTTTATGATTAAATGATGCAAATATTATCACTCCATACAGTATGTAGACTCATAATGATGTTACGGTAATATCCATTGGCTTAAGAATATGATATGGAAAAAATTCAACATGTACTATTTGGCCTTAATTATAATAAATGTAGAAATAATTATTTGTCCTACATGATAAATTGTAGTTTTACTAGCTACAGTAAATATACAACGAACGTTCAGAACTGAAGTCAGACTGACATTTCTCGTGAGCGTTGTAAAACTGATTGATATTTACAGAAGACTTCAAACAGAGCACAGTGGTGAGACAGCCACAGTAAAACATTCGGAAGGTGCAGACGTTTTAGAGTCATAGACGTTTTAAATAGGCTGTACATCCATGAATGACGTTCCTGCTGGAGGTGGCTCGGTGCCCACTGAAGTCATTCCCGTAAACATTCTTGAAAATCAACAGATAACGTGTCTGCAACTTGCGGTAGAGACGCATCTGTCTGTGGAAGCTGTACACACAATCATTCAAGAACATCAACACTCACTTAGGGGTTATTGCCACATGCCCCCTACAGACCTGACATCGCTCTAAACATTTCCACATGTTTGGGCCATTTGAGGAGTTCCTGGGAGGCCAGCGTCTCAGACGTCAAGAATGCAGTCTGATCATGGCTCCGGCGTACTGAGAGAACTTTCTACCTTGATAGTATCCAAACACTGGTGAAATGCTGGGATAAGTGCATTAGTGTAGCAGAGGATTGTATAGAGAAATAAATGTAAGGTAATAAGATAAGATAAGATGAATAAAAAGGTACAGTACTGTTATTCTGCGCAATCAAAAGTCTTTGACTTGGTTCGATTTGAACACCCCTTTTAGTAAAAATACCTCAAAGTTACATTTTACCACATAAAGTGTTTAGCCATAACATTATGACCACCCACCATCTCAGTCGGCTCCACTTTTGCCACCAAAACAGTGAAGTGTTTTGTGTTCTGACCCTGTCACAGGTTCACCGGTTTTCCTTCTTTGGACTACTTTTGGTGCTGACTGCTACAGGTCGCAAACATTTGACACGAGCTGCAGTTTTGGAATTGCTTCAATCCTGTCATCTTGTCAAAATCAACTCATGTCTTCAGCTTGCCCGTTTTATATATTCCACCCACTTCCAGCCAACATGTAATGAGATATTGAACCTGTAGCTCCTGTGACAAAGGCCAAATTTTGAGAGCTGGTGTGTGTGTGTGTGTGTGTGTGTGTGTGTGTGTGTGTGTGTGTGTGTGTGTGTGTGTGTGTGGGACTTGCTCAATATTAGCCAGGAGGGGTCAAATGGTACTGTATGGCTGATTGGTTTATTGGTCTATAAGTTATAATGATTTTTACGTCTATTATTTATAGTTACACGATTGATTCTTCTTAGTTTGTTGAATTCTGTTACTGGAATATTATTAATATCTGCTGGCTATGAGTGGCTATGCTCTTGGAAGGGTCTCATTAAAAATATGATATTTGTGTAATATTTAATATCCAACAATTGTGATGCATGGTCCTTATGAAGCCCTATGATAGTTTAAATATTTAAGGAATAGATAAGCTGATATGATTTTAAATGTAAGATTTTTGTCTTTTGATGAGGTACTGTATTAAATGTGTATTGGCAGAATAAAGTTGGTGTTGAGCAGGGTCTTCAGGGCCTCTTTCCCTGTCTCTTTGCGTGTCTCCTTGTCTCTCTCTTTGCTTATCTGCATCACTGACAGGATGCAGCAGGCTGTTCTGTATGATGACGAAGGTTAGGAAAGCATTTAGGGCCTTAAAAAGGGCCATTTGGAAGCTTAAAACCCAAATCAGAAAAATAACATGTTGCATAAGCACACTTTTTGGGTTTTAACCTCGTTTATCTTGTGGGTTTATTTCCAGCAACATCGTATACGATTCAATCTGGGTTAAAGTATTTGTTTCGGATGCAGGCAGTCTGTTCTGTCTTATGTGTAATGCTTCTCTTGTATCTGTTTACATCAGTCAGTGCATTATTTAGTGAGTACTATGCTAGACCTCCTGTGTGTGTGTGTGTGTGTGTGTGTGTGTGTGTGTGTGTGTGTGTGTGTGTGTGTGTGTGTGTGTGTGTGTGTGAGAGAGTATAAGGATTTCCTCTATATTTTACAGTAGTGTTTCCCAGGAAGCCCAGTTCTTGGGGAAACCCAGATGCTCTACATTTGTGCTCTGAATCAGCTTTCGGTGTTACTTATGAGCAAAGCAGTGAAGAATGTTACCTGGTATAGCTACAGTATGGCGGGAGAGTAGAGTTGAGGCTTGATCTGGTACGAGCTTAAGATCGTAGGTTCTGTAAAACGGAGCAGTTCTAGTGTAGCTTGTGGTTGGTGGTGCATTCCTATTGGTGCGGTTGCGTTACTGGTTGGTCCATGGTCCAAGCTCTCAAGAGTCACTGTGAAGAATGTTCTGATTCAGGAAGTAGCTCAATCATGCAGGATGCTGTACAGTGTTTCCTCATGTTCCTTTACTCATGGATGTAGTAAATTTCACAATACTCATTTAAACAATGTGGTCAGAGTAGGCAATTTAACCACAGCGTTACTACTCTCCCTGTTGTGGTAAGGTTTGCATAAAAAATGTTAGCTAATAATGATTGCAAATAAAATACTTTTGCCATCATCTTTTATGTGTGCAAAGTTCACACTGAATTACCTTTGGATGGTATTAACTGCATCTTGACCTCTTGAAGGCTTTTCCGCTTCATGTTGCTGCACAAACTGTTAATATTTATGTGTCTTGCAGGTAAATGGAACAGAAGCTGATTATGAATATGAAGAAATCACGCTTGAACGAGTAAGTGCTATTCAGTCTGCCATGCTTTTTTTTATTTTTTATTATTTTTTTTTTATAACTACAAGTTATTTAATCCGTCTCTAGCCAGTTGGATGACTTAGTCACAGCGTGCGCAGACTGTGGAAACGATGCAATATGCATCTAGGAAGAGGTTTAACCTTTACAAAAATGAAATGTTTTCAGCCAGCTTTCAGCTTGAAATTCATATTTTAATCATCACAGTCATACATGTTTTTTATGGCAACATTATTAATATGAAAGCTAGAACAGTACATGCAGTAGTGCTCTAAATCATCAAATAATAAAGGATCATATATCAAACAATAAGGGTCATCATCGCTCCTACTGCTCTTCGGCATCTACCTTACCAATTTAAAGGTACAGATGAGAAAATGTATTTCAGATTTTCTTTTTCCTAATTCCTCTGAAATCAGTGAAGGCCAACTAGTGTTTACCTTTGGGTGAATACTCCTTGTGACAGATTTTTTTACATAGTTTTCTTTCCATTAACATTTTGCTTAGGCGGCGATTTACTGGTATCATTTTTCCTAAAAGCGAAGTACCCCCCACACTAGGGAGCTGACTTTTTTTCCCAGGAAAACTGTATAACAGGCCAGCGTGAGATACATCATCTGACATTTTACGCAGCCATGTTGTGAGCATGTGAAGTCATCAGCATTACACATGCGCGTGTGCCATGGTCATTATACGCTTCCGCTACACAACCGGAGCATAGGTGTACAGAATAATGTTTTTCATAATCGATCACTTGAAATGCACAGGAATAGAATCGATGATCCCACCAGGAATGTGTACGGTTTAATAGTACTGTAATATGGCCATTTTTTTCTTATCAGGTTCATATAAGCTGAATAAAATGAGGCTTTGTGCCAGATGTTTTATAATATATTCGACATGTGCTGTATGCTAGAAAGACAGGTAGTCCCAGACTTACAAATGAGTACCTTTTTGGGGGCATGTTTGTAAGCACGATTTGTTCTTAAGTCCGACAAAGTGAGTCTTGTACGCCTTGACACGAATTTACAATGTAAAGCATACCTCTCTATTCAACTCAATTCAATTTTATTTATATAGCGCTTTTAACAATGGTCATTGTCTCAAAGCAGCTTCACAAAATTTGTAGAAAATTCTGGAAATGTGTAGGAGCAAGTAAAAATGTGTATAAATGAGTCCTATCTCCCCACACTGCCATTGCCACACATCATGTGACCAAAAACCGTAATCACGCCTAAGGAAATTGTCTCTGTGCCTTTAAATCATGAAGGGAATCCCGAATGACATTTTGTCTCAGAGCTGTTTTCCACTGTATTGGACTGTGGACTCTGTTCTGTTGAGGGTTTTCCGAAATTATTATTATGGATTATCCACCATGCTGCCTGTATTGTGACTTGTATGCATGTTACAATTATATTATTCATTAATCATACTTACTGCGTATGAATTTTAACAATCTGATTTAACCAGAATAAATAAAATAATAATACGCACATACAATTAAAAAAAAAATGAATTAAGGCTCATCTAAGTGAATGAAATCACTTAAGACGAGGTGCTATATAACAGCCCATGAAACAGAAGATTGATGAGAGTGGTGGAAACATTAAAATCTGATAATATGTTACAAAATTAAAAATCCTATTTGTTTACTCGTTACAATCCAGCAGAGACCTGATAAGCTTTTTGTTGTCATGGTAACATGGACACCAAATGCTGCTTTTGGCATGCACAGTTTTTTGGGTAATGAAACAGTTTATTTGAAATCAGAAGGAATAAAAAATGTTGATGTCAAGTGCATATAAGCAGTCCATCAAAGGTTCTCACACACACACACTGATGTACAGTAGGTACATTTTGGAGAAAGCCATCTGTGTGTGTATTCCCTTTTCTTTGATGAGCTTATCAGGCTGAGCTCGTCCTACTGTACATAGCCACAGTCTTATAACCCTTAAGTCTGCTTTAAAAAGCAAGGATGATGAGAATAACAGGGTTAATGCATTTTATAATACACACTACAGTATGTAATTGTTGGAGTAGTAATAATTTTTATTAGTAATTTGGACTTTTTCTAAAGCACGATGTGATCGGGCTGTTTAGTATGTCGACATCTTAGTGTTTTGTTCGCCTTAAATAATAGCAACAGTTTTTTCCCCCCCATTAATTAAACAATAGTACAGTATGTCATGTTTTAGCAATATCATACAAGAGGGTGTGCTGTTGTGCTGATTATCAGCATGGGCTGATACCTCAATATATTTGATATACTGTAGGTTTTAAACAAAAGTTTCACAAATACCATTTATTATCAACAGATTATGATTTGTTTGTTCATTTGACCAGTTATTTTGCTCTGCCATCACACACTTCCATGGCTGGTGGAACTAACTAACCATGACCGGCAGAGTAGGCGACCGACAGAAATGTAGCAGTAGCAATAAATAAAAATGTTTTGCAGATACAGATTGTTACTGTACATGTACTGTATATTACCAAAAAACTGAAAAGCTCAAAGTCTTCTGTTGTAAAGGCAAAACTCTGACAAAGACTCCTTCCATATAACAACATGTTTTTAATCTGGTTATTATTAGTCTTACATGGAGAGGTCACCATATGAGTCCCTGTGAAAAAGCTGTTACTATAGAAACAACAGTGCATTAATACAGCACTGTGATTTACTTTGTGCTGTTATATAAAATTCATCATCTTCTGTCCAGTCAGACTTGAGAATTTAACAACGATATAGTATAATGATTTTATAATGACTTTGTTTTCATGCAGTGTAATTTCATTTCAGTAATGTACAGTATTAGTGACAAGTTTGGACACACTATTTATTTTTCTACATTCTAGAACAATAGTGGAGATTTCAAAACTATGAAATAACATACATGGAATTCTGTAAATAATTAACAATAACAACAATAGTCAGTTGTTTTAAGACACGAAGGTCGGCTATTCTGGAATAGTTCTTGCAAGAACAGTACTGTATTGTCAAGTCCATTTATGAAACCCATCAAGCATCATGATGAAACTGTCGCT
Organism: Clarias macrocephalus; assembly: GCA_011419295.1. NCBI lineage: Eukaryota > Metazoa > Chordata > Actinopteri > Siluriformes > Clariidae > Clarias > Clarias macrocephalus. Next base: position 36,118 of record JAAGKR010001570.1, on the reverse strand, counting down.
CATGAAGATGTTCTCAGGAAAGAAGGACCAAAACTTACCTCTGCTGCAGAGGCGAAGTTCATTTAGAGTCACCAGCCACAGAAATCACCAATTAAAAACCAGCACCTCAGATTAGAGCCGTTATGAAGACTTTGCAGAGCATCAGGAGCAGACACATCTCAATACCAACTGTTTAAAGGAGATTATTGCATATTTTGGCTGCCTTCAGCATTGTTTTACAATATAGAAAGAAATAAAAATCAGAAGAGACCATGGAATTAGAAGGCATCTTCAATGCCTGCACTGCTGCCTAATACTATATAATATATTATGTGTTAATATTGTTTGCAGCTGTTGACTGCATGAGTCTCCTGAGTTGTATTCGAGTTGTCATTTTTATTTCTTGCTTCTCTTTTCAGGGGAACTCTGGTCTGGGTTTCAGTATTGCAGGCGGCACAGATAACCCTCACATTGGGGAAGACCCAAGCATTTTTATCACTAAGATTATCCCAGGTGGAGCTGCTGCACAGGATGGCAGACTCAGGTCAGGCAGCATGTCTGGACTGCATACTGTACAACTTCATGCTGTTATTCTATGCACCTCGCAATTTTGTTCTGTGTTCTTAAAAAATGGATACTACATTACTGTACCTTTATTTCGTCCTATATTGCCCTGCTACACTAATGCACTTATTCCAGCGACTCACTAGTGCTTGTATACCATTAAGAAAAGTTTTTTCAGTATGGCAGTATGTCTGACACGCTGGCCTCCCAGGAACTCCCTTAATGGGACAGGCATGAGGAAATAGTGTGGAAACGACTGCAATGGGCTCAGAGCCACCTTGGCTGGGACAGTCATTTACGGATGTATGGCATTCTTTAAAATGCGTGCATAATTCAAATGTTTTACTGCAGCTAAGAGACTCATTACCATACCGTACTTAAAGTCTTCTGTAAATGTCAGTCGGTGTTGCATTATAAGTCCCAGTTTGAGTTGAACACTGCTCATATTTTTTAAAGTCTGTTTTTAGAGGTGTGTGTGGGGTTGGTCCAAATTTTTGTTGCAGCTGTAAGGATGGGTCAAACTTTCTGTGGGATCGGTCAGGATTTTTCAGACATTTTTTTCAGGAACAGGCACGATTGGTCAGGAGTCTCACGAGTGGGCGGCATTTATTAAACCGTCTGTGGGCTGAGGAGGGATTGGTCAAAGTTTCTCAGATTTTTTTTTAGAAGCAGGCATGATTGTTTAGAAATCGAACAGAAATGCTCAACGTTACCTTTTCACACACGAAACTGTTCACCGTTGTTTCTCCCTTGTCCTCACCTCATGCAGGGTAAATGACTGTATCCTGCGGGTAAATGATGCGAACGTGAGAGATGTCACTCACAGTAGAGCCGTGGAGGCCCTGAAGGAGGCCGGCTGCATCGTCAGGCTATATGTCAGAAGAAGAAAGCCCAGCGCTGAGAAAATCGTGGACTTAAAACTTGTCAAAGGTCCCAAAGGTAAAGCCGTTATTATTATTTTTTTTGTTGGAGAATGAAATCCTCACTTTATCTTTATGTGGTTTAGACTAACTTGCTCAAGTGGTTCATGTTCATTGGGAATGTTGTCATTTATATAGAAGCTACTGAAAGGCATCTTTCACTTTTACAGTAGTACCTAGACATATAAATTCCCCACCTCATACATTTTTGCTTTAAGAACTGAAATTTAGCAAAAACATTTCCACTAGCCGTTCAAAACTGGTTTGCCTGAATGGAAAGCCAAGCAAAGCAAGTTTAAAAAAAAAAAGTGTGTATTTTTTTGCATTTTGTGCAAGATTTAGTGACAACATACTGTAGCAGCATTTGCCCCAGAAATTTTAGCAAGGATGGTAGCAATTTTTTTTAAAAAGTTTAATTTTTAAAGCTGCCGGTGCCAAGAGGAATCATAAATTAAGGTTTTAAGTGATTGTAATGTTGGGCGACTTGGTGGTGCAGTGATTAGCACTGTCGCCTTGCACCTTCAGGACCCGATTCAATTCCCGGCCAGGCTCGATTCCTGTCTCTTTGCGCATGGAGTTTGCATGTTCTCCCCGTGCTTGGTGGCATTTCTCCAGGTGCTCAGGTTTCCTCCCACAGTCCGAAGACATGCAGATTAGGCTAATTGCCCGATTATTGGCCAAAATTGCCCATAGTGTGTGAATGAGGGTGTGTGTGTATGCCCTGTGATTGATACCCCGCCCCGTCCATTAAGTCTCCTGGGATAGACTCCAGGCTCCTCGAGACCCTGTATACAGGATAAAGTCGTATAGATGATGAGATGAGGTTTAGTGTCTATTTATTTCATGTTTTACTTCACTTGCATGTCTTTTCTAAATGTTTTGATTGTTTTATAGGCAGAAATATGATCATAGTGTTGGAAATGGGTAATGTTGGTAATGATTTTTTGGTGGCTGGAACGAATTATTTGCAGTTACGTTAATTTCTATGGGAAAATGCATTAATTGCATTGCATAAATTACATAATACGAAATTTCACCTCGCTCCAGAACGAGGTACCACTGTGTTTTCTTCGTTTTAAATGAGACTTTTCTGGCTCTAAAGTGTTTTCCCTTTTTTTTTTACACATCTGGGCTTACCAGGTTTAGGCTTCAGTATAGCTGGTGGAGTGGGAAACCAGCACATTCCTGGAGACAACAGTATCTACGTCACTAAAGTCATTGAAGGAGGCGCTGCCCATAAAGATGGCCGACTCCAGATTGGGGATAAACTTATTGCTGTAAGTCTGTTTAAGATACCTAGTCAACATACTTTATTTAGGGTCCTAAGCTTATAGGAACCTATACTTATTTAAGGAACGTGTGTGTGTTGAATGCAGGTGAATGTTGCTTGCCTTGAAGAGGTGACTCATGAGGATGCTGTCGCCGCCTTGAAAAACACCAGTGATGTAGTCTTCTTAAAAGTGGCAAAACCCACCAGCGTGTTCATGAACGACAGCTACGCGCCCCCTGACGTCACCAACTGTGAGTGTGTTCACACATGCCTTTACATTTCCGTGACCCCTTCATCAGAATTTCCAACATACACCCCTGGGTTTTATTCTAAAAAAACATCACCTACAGTATATTAACTATGAAACGAAGTAATTCAACAACCTTGAAGGTGTGAATTCTGCAGATTGCTCATTTCTAGACTGCTGCCTTTTACCAAAGCAGCATGCCGATGAAATCCTGCTAGGAATTTTTCACACAACACATGTCACTTATGACTAATCTCAAAAGCTACTAATACTCAACTCAGCTTCATCCGACACAAATACAAAGTCACTGCTTGAATTGTGTGCCAGTTTTGGGAAGGTTCAATCTCATGTTGTTTCAGATGTGTTATATTGTATAATTTAAGTAGGTTATGCGTGGAAGAGTGTGCTGTTTTGGGGGAAATAATCAAAGATGTACAGTAGGGTTCGATTATTAGATTATTTTCTAATAACGTGTTTCAGCCAGTTTTTTTATTAGTGAATAAAAGAACCTAATTTTATGTTCATAGTTACATTTAATGTCGTAATGTTCTCAACAAGTTTATTCCCGTTATCACTGTTAAAACATCCATGAAGTTGTTCCTTCACTAGCCTCTCTTTTTATATTTCTATTATAGTTAATACGACAAGTATTGCAGCTTGTAATGCCACAGAGAACCCACATCCCTCCATCCGAAGGATTTAAATGAGTGCATTAATATAAACCTGTGATATGCTGCTGGCATATTCTGCAGAAAGTGGGCAGAAATGATCCCATCTATTTTTCTGATGAAATCTTAAAGCAATCTATTATTTCTGTTTTTCTTGGACTTTTTTTTTTTTTTTCAATAAAAAGTGTTCACATCAAAATTCAGTCCTGGCACAATCATGATCTAATCAAGGGGTTTAATTTATATTAAAAAAAAAATAATAATAAAATGTGTCCTTTTATAACACTTACATAGCAGTGCACGGTCATGCCATTTTCCCCTCAATACTTATATATATTTTACTAATATTTAACCGCAATAAGTGTATAGATTTCTTATTCATCTTCCAAAATGATGCATGCATTACTTAAAGCAATAGTTACTTTAGTGGGAAGAATATTTTATTTGCTTGAGATATATTAATGCAAATGACTGTATAGCTGCTGAGATCCCTAGTCCTTGCACATTTCATTTCCTTAATTCTGTTTCATAACAAGTTTGATTGTCCAGAATTCTTCTACAATAATAGCAAAAAGTGTTCATGAATTTCACATATAATTCATATTAATAGTTATGTAGATGAAATTAAAGAAATGGGAACGAAGGTTTTACAGTGACAGCCTACAAAATGTATAAGAGGCAATTAAAAAATTGGTTATGTTAAAAATCTCAGCAGCAACCTAATTTTCCCTCTCGTCTGTTCCAACCACTCAGCACGCAGCATCAGCAGTATACTAATCACCAGCCTGATCATCTGTCATCATCTGCACATGTTTCTCACTGGTTCATGTCCTATGTTAGATGATTCATAGGTCACTGTGTGGCTTGACAAACAAAAAACATTCCAGTGAAACTGGTCAGATACACAGGGACTGGACTGAAAATGAAAGGCAAAAGTTTTGACAAAAATGTGAGCAAAAAAGTCCTTCAGGAAGCCTAGAGAACAGTTTCTCAAGAATACTTTTAATAAACAAGAAATTTTGGCTCTTTGTTTTTTGGGGGGATTTTCCCCCGATTTTCTCCCTAATTTAGTCGTGTCCAATTCCTCCTCGTCACTAGGGGGCTCCACATAAAGTCTACTACTACTACTCAGTCGCGAGGGCGAAGACTATCATGTGTTTCCTTCGAACCACGTGCATTTTGTGCAAGATTTAGTGACAACATACTGTAGCAGCATTTGCCCCAGAAATTTTAGCAAGGATGGTAGCAAGAAGAAAATGGAACCACCATTCTTAGTTTAATTTTTAAAGCTGCCGGTGCCAAGAGGAATGATAAATTAAGGTGTTAAGTGATGTGTAATGTTGGGCGACTTGCTGGTGCAGTGATTAGCACTGTCGCCTTGCACCTTCAGGACCCGATTCAATTCCCGGCCAGGCTCGATTCCTGTCTCTTTGCGCATGAAGTTTGCATGTTCTCCCCGTGCTAGGTGGGATTTCTCAAGGTGCTGAGGTTTCCTCCCACAGTCCGAAGACATGCAGATTAGGCTAATTGCGAAGACTATCATGTGTTTCCTCCGAACCATCTTTTCGAACTGCTCGCTCACGCACCGTTGGGGGCGGCGTAACGCACTCGGAGGACAGCGCTCACGGACGCTCCTGATTGGCTGTAGAGCCGTGATTAATGTGTTAGCACTAAGTACCTCTCATCCCTCCCCTCTGAGGGAGCTCGGCCAATCAGCTCTCTCTAGACCTCCGGCTGTGAGAGGTTACAGCAAATATGAGGAATTCAGGGATGGCCTGTGTACCTTATTACGTTCACAATTGGGATAAAGCGTTTCTTTCAGGATTGTGGGATTGTTTTCTACTTTCAAAGTATTTTCTGGAATAAAGTCATTCTATCTGAAAAATAACCTAATCTAGTCTAATCTGAAACCATAGTGATTGGGGATACATGCAACCTTTACTTTCTCTTAAAATTTTTTTTTATCTCACATAGCATTTTTGTCATTGTTGATTACATGTTTTTATTTATTTACAGCACAATGCAGTGTGTCCACTCTCTGTAGAATATATCTGCTGTTACTAAAAATAACCAACACCTTCTGACCAATCAGAATAAGGATTTTAACAATGCTGTTGTCGAAGTGAACTATAAATAATATCCTGTTCGCAACATGAGTGATTCTTTGCGTTTTGCTCAGGAACAATAAATCCATGCTCCAGGTTATTTCAGGAGGAAGGTGTTAAAATAAAAACGGCATAGCCGAGCACTGGAATTGATCCAGTTCCCCAGGGCTCACCCTCGGTTCTAATCCCAGCCAAAACCAGCGGTGCACGGCGTTTCATTCTGAATGCCCCCAACATTGATTTACACTGCTACAAAAGTGCTGAGTGATGGTAATCGATGCTACAGCACCTCACTGGTGTTTGTGCATTAGCATAGGGCTGAACATACCGTACCTTCTACCATTAAAACTTAAAGGCATGAAGAGGAGAGGCAAATAATAATAATAATTAAAAACAAAAAAAATTACTTGCTCAGCCACACTCTCAACTCTCTAAACTAACATCCAATATGTCCTGTAGAGTGATTACAGTGTGTGTGATGAGAAGATGGCCAGTGTGTAAAGGTCTTAATCGCTCTTTGGACGAAGGGTGACGCTTATTCCAGTAAACAGTGCTGAGCGTCTTCTTGGAAAGCTTAAACTGAGGGGTTTTATTTTGGCTTTAGTGTTTTAGTGCCAGGGAAACTGTGCAATCAGATTTCAGCCCATCTCTCTCGGGGGTGATGCTTTGCCGCTACTTGAGCAGTTTTATGAAGGCTTAAGAGAATGGGATTGCTCTAGTGTTTGCCATGAGTACATGGTGTATAGAGCGGGGGGGCGTCACATTTTATTGCAGCAATGGACACAGATAAAGCCACACCCTGTCTGTGAGCGTTCAGGGTCTTTTTTTTTTTGTTTTGTTTGTTTTAAGCAGATTACTTTTTCCATGTATGGACAGCTATAAAAATGTTTTAATATCACTGATTTGGTGTCCTGACAACATGGAAGGGGTGAACTTTGAGCTTTGGGCATGAAAACATTTCAGTATATTCAGGGATTAATGTGAAAACACAGTGGAACACCTGCATGAGGTGCTTTTGAAATGCGTTCGAAATGCATTGAAAGGCAGTATAAAGTATGCTAGAATGTGTATGAAGTCATGTTTGTTAATTAAAATAGATAGCTATATTACCAGGCCTTGCACCTCCATGTTCCAGGTTCGATCAATCCAAAGACATGCAGTTTAGGCTAATTAGCGTTCCCAAATTACCCGTAGTGTATGAATAATATGTGTCCACCCTGCGATGGATTGGAACCCCGTCCAAGGTGTACCCCTCCTTAAGTCTTCTGGGAATAGGCTCCAGGCCCCCCACGACCCTGTATACAGGACAAAGCAGTATAGATGATGAGTGAGTGAGAGCTATATTACTAATTAGCTGAGGTGACCTCTGTGTTTATATATATTTTTTTCAGCCTATTCCCAGCACATGGAGAATCATATCAGCTCCCCGAGTTATCTGAGCCAGCCCACAACTCCAGCCACGCCATCACGCTTCTCCCCCATCTCCAGAGGTTTGCTGGGAGACGACGAGATCACAAGGTGCCTCTCTTGCATGTTATGACGTTAACGTTATACGAGTTGCTCTTGTCTTGCCTTTCAGCTTCATCTTTCGCATTTTACACCTGCTCCTAAGCTCCGAATTTATTGAAATGACCCCCGGTAAGTCAAGTTCGACTTGACATGGCTCGTAAAATGTGCTCCTCCTGCCCTTCAGCAGTGACTTGAGTGCCGTGACGTGTTTTTTTGTATGCTCTCTCATTCTCTCTCTCTTTCTCTCTCTCTCTCTCTCTCTCACTTTTTTCCCCCCATCTTTCACTTTCTGTCCATCAGTCTTTATCTGCTCCCGCTCAGTCAGGGCTACTTAGGCAGCTTTTTAAATCGGTACAGATATCTTGTGGCTATAGGCCATGAAGATGTTGGTATCTCTCACTCTCTGTCAGAATAAAGCTGTCCAAGGTCATTAGCGTTCTTCGTCTGCACTTTGTCACTGTCTCGGAAACCTCACTGCAGAGCAGTACATATGTATACAGTCGATGTCAAATATATTGGCATTTCTTTGGCACCAATTCTTCTACAAAATGTACAAATGTGTAAAATGACTGCTGCCAACAATACTGCATGTATTTCCTTTAGGTGTGTTCATTTATTTCACACATATCGACAAAAATATTGCCACTGCTAATTTAGTATCTGGTGGGAAAAAAGCTTTAGGAAGAAAAGCTGCATGCAAGCGCTTCCTGTAGACATGCAAGTTTCATGCACCTCTTCTACTGGAATTTTTGTCCCTTTTACAAACTGCTCCAGATCAAAGTTACACAATAAGATTCAGATCAGGAATACTGCCACATATGCTGGATACTTCAAAACGGTCTATTTGAAAGTATTTCTGAATGTTTTTTCTTTGGGTCACTGTCACACTGAATGACCCACGTCCCTCGATGGAGGCCGGGTTTTTGTGCACTGTGTGTCCTATGTAGTGCTTCAAAAGTTTTTTTTTTTTGAGATTCTTCAGATTTCATGATACTACAGGTATGAACAGGTTCAGGGCTCCCAGTACCAGAGGCAGTAAAGCCACACCAAAACATCAGTGATCCACCTTTGTGTTTGACAGTAGGGAATTTTTACATTTTTAATTAAAGGCGTATTTTCCCCATAAACATAAAGTTGATGTGCTTTTATCAAAAGGCTTTAATTTGGTCTTGTCTATCAAGAAAATCATTTTCCAAAAGGACTTTGGCTTTTTGAAGTGTTTTGGTGAGCTACAGTACAGGCTGGCTTTTGAACAGTACAGTATGTCTCTGTGTCATACAGTAAGTCGGGTCCTTGTACCATAGAGGCCCCTATTGCTTAGAGTGACAGATATTGTGAGTACTTTGGTAGCTTGTGCCTGAAAGTCAGTTTGGATCTACAGTATTTGGCAGTTGATCAAAATTCTTTCTTCTCAATCCTTTCTTCAATCTTTCCTCATTGTTGCGCTTCCGTCCACATGCAGGGAGTGAGTACAGTCCCATGGACCTTGAAGTTCTTGATAATATTGAGTACAGTCGGCACCTGAACTCCAAACATCTCTGGAGTTATACTGGCAGCTGTGCAGCTGTTTATCTGAGGGCTGTTCAAGTCAATCCGGGACCTGTGATGTAATTCCTCATAAATTGAAGGCATGACCTCATTTTGACATTTACAGAAGACTTCAAGCACTTACGGTGATGAGACTAGTGAGCCATACTGAGAAAACCTTCTTCCTTTATGGTATCCAAGTATAGTACTAGTAAAACACTGGGATAAGTGCATTAGTATAGCAGGAGATTCTATAGAGAAATAAAGAGAGTTTTGACTCTGTTTACTGTGTTCTATTACTATGCAAATTCAAAAGTCCTTGTTTGACTTGAATACTTTTGTCATTTTGCTTCTCATTTCTTTTTAGATAGTTTGTCTGTGTGTGGTACTTTTTTTCTCCACAGGTTTTTGTGTTCTTTCAGTACAAATAAAGGGAATACTTTCAGTGCAGGTCAAATGTTTGGACACAAGTTTGAATAATTTTTTTCTACATTCTAGAGCAATACTGTAGATTTCAAAACTATGGAAAAATACAGATGGAATTAGGTAATTACTTAACAACAACAATAATAACAGCCAGTGGTTATTTTAAGACAGGAAGGTCAGCTGTTCTGGAATAGTTTTTGCGAGAACAGTATTGTTAATTGCATTTGCAAAACCCATCAAGCACCATGATGAAACTGGCTCTCATGACCACCTTCCCAGGAGACATTTTATAATGTAGAAAGAAAAATCAAGAAAGACCATGGAATTAGGTGTGTCCAAACTTTTGACTGGTCTTGTATGTTGACGCCAGTCATTTTGTAATGTTGTACATTTTATGGAACAATTGGTGTATTATTTAAAAATATATACTCTATATATATATATGATAAAAACCCTGCAGCATAATCATCATAAATACTAATTATTTTTTATACAGCATGCAACGATTTATATGTACTTTTCATATACTGTACAGTGTCCTTAATAAAAATTACTTATTAGTGACAATATTAGCCATTTTCTGTAAGGGTCATTTATTATACTGTAATACAAATGAATAATAAACACCTTCGACTTAAGATCTTTTTTAATAAATTTAATGTTTTCATGAACACTTAATTTTAATGTTCCTGTCTGGAAAATCCTATCCATTGTTATGACAGTCTGCATGGCCCACTTATACACGTTCTAACCCGATAACACAGAGAATTATTGAAATTTAATATAATTATTAAATACGATATACAGCTGGTCTTAATTTTTAATTGTATTTTCACCCTGTTTTGTTCCATTCTCTGCTTTGTAAACAAGTGGAGTAATTTGGTTGTCAAAAAAAAAAAAAAAAAAAACGGAAGTATATATTCATTTACAATGTATGAAATCTATTTAGAGGTTAAGTGCTTGCACCGTAAGGGCATTAAAGGTTTTTAAAAATGCATGAAGCCCATAAGGCGCTGCATATAAGGAATGAGTTGTGAGTAAAGCAGGAGGAATTTTGCCGTGCTATCTTGACTTGAAGGATTGCTATGTTTGTGATGTTTGTGTAACTTAATGCTTAATTTACTATGGATGCATTTATCAATGCACAATCACTATAATCACATCATGAATACATACTGTATGAACTGAGTGAAAATGTGAGAACTTTGCATGTCACTGTAACTTTCGCTATAAGATGTACAATGTGGCATGATGGCATGTTTGCGTGGCGAGCCATTGCATCCATTATCCCCATGGCATGTATGGATGTAGAGCCTATTGCTTTAGAGTGCAGTCTATTACTATTCATGCCTTTATTATTAGATTTTTTTTTAAACATGAGTCACTAGTCAGCATGGCCACAGATGGCTGAGCTGCATTTGTTCTGGTGGCGGTGAGGTGGGGGTCATATAAAACACTCTGCCTTACCAGCCTTAATCAACTTTAATGGAGGGATTTGTTATCAGAAAAGTGCCATCATCAAATACGTCACATGTCAAAATATAATGAATAAACATAGTTAAAGTACTACACAAATATGATTTAAAGTATGATATTGAAACCCTGGCAATGTTTAAATAAAGACTTCAGAAAGCAGTTCCATCATTAAGGTGTGCTATATAAGGATATACATCATAGTCCTTGCACCAAGGCTGCACTTCTGTTTATGGATTTTACTCAGCAGTTTTTAATTGAGGATGCTGGAAGTGAATATGTTGGAAGGAGAATGAAGTCATGTGGTGGGACTGCCATCTAGAGGCTTAGACTGAACAGCTCTTGTAGTGAATGTCCACTAGAGGGAGACATATCCATTTACAGAACGTAGACAGCCATATGCAGTACTTATTGTCTCATAATCATAGGTGGGTAGAGTAGCCAAAGAATGTCCTCGAGTAAGAGTAGCTGTAAGTAGAAGTAAAAAGTAGTCATCCAAAATATTACTCAAGTAAGAGTAGTAAAAAAGTGTTTGGTGAAAAGAGTACTCAAGTATTGAGTAACTGTTTCATCATAATGTCTGATTTATTATTATTATTATTATTTTTAGAACTTATGTAAGCAGTCAGACAAAATGATAAAATAATGTACAAATTGTACAAATGTCCAAATAATAAAATAAATAAATAAAACTAAATATACTACTAAAATAGCTCATTAAGGAATAAACACAGATTTCGTAATATCCCTTTTTTCACAATATAAAACTTTTGAAATAAATTCCTACTGTAGGTAACATATGTATGTTTGAACAGTGTAGACTATTTCCTGTGTAAGATATACTGTATATTCAGTTGCTCTGCATGTGACTCAGCAGATAGAAAATAATATTAGAACATGTGTACAAGAGGTTTCACTTAACCATAAACTGTGTCCAGCGGAACCAATGTAAGAAAAGTATATATTTTTTAGCCTCGAGTTTATTTGCTAATTACATACAGGTATGTTAATATTGCAACATTAAATAAAACAGCTAAAATAACCGCTACATGTTTGCTTCACGGTCGACCACTGCTGAATACATCCCTCTCCATGCGGTCATTGTTATTGCGGCTGATTGGTCAAATGGAGTCATGTGATTATGGTTGCTACGTCTTATTGGTGAAACACAGTCACGTGGTAGATCCACCTGCTGCATTTCTCTGGTAAGCACAAAGAATATCTAGTGTCGGATAAATGGTTAGAAAAGTAAGGAGTCGAGTGGAGCCGAATGTAGCGGAGTAAGAGTAGCGTTTCTTCTTCACAAATCAAGTCTCAAGTAAAAAAGTAAAAAATTATGGTGCGTTAAACTACTCATAGAAGACCCCAACAAAAAAAGTTACTTAAGTATATATAACTCGTCACTACCCACCTCTGCTCATAATACATCCTTAGGGTAAGGGCTGTGTTTATGAGAAGTTAAATTATTACCTGTGTGTATTTATTCATTGTTGTGGTCAAGGTTATAGTTGCGTTTCCGTGAAAAAACAAAACAAACAACAACAACGACAACAGCAAAAAACTCAGAACCGTTTATAGGACTTGAATTACTACTGGCTCAAAGATTATATAGACACCGGTGTTCATTGTTCTATAAATGACCGTTTTTGTTATCTATTGCCAGGGGCGGATCTAGAAAATTATTCATGAGGTGGCAAGGGGGTGGCATTAAAATTATGAGGGGTGGCAACACTGAAGCAAGCATCCTTGCATGGTTTTTGTGGATTCAAGGAACGCTGTTCTTATTCGGTGTATACACTAGGGTGCACATTTTTACATTGTCCTATAAAAATGAAATAAAAGCTGATGTGTGATTGACTTGAACCTGATATCTGGATTGGAACGTTAGATAAATTAAAAAACTCTTTTATTTTTAGAACACTAGGACACTAGTGCTGGGGTGGCAAGGCTTTTTCAAGGCTTCTTTTTTCTTATTGCCACCCCGTGCCACCCCGGTAGATCCGCCCCTGTCTATTGCATTGCAAATAACCCATTAAAAAGCTCAATAAAATGTATTATCAAAGATTCGAATTTATTTTTGCAAATGATGTGTTGAATGTATTCTACCTTTTTATTTCACATTTAATAGTAGATCCATTTTTACACAATGATCATTGTTTTTTTTTATTGAATTTGTTTTATTTTTTCCTGCAAATCAAGTTTTTTCACATGTTGGGAAAAGCTTATGCTTAAATTTTCATACACTCCAACCACCCATGTGAGTTTGTTCATACAGTTTCAATAAAAATGAAAATGATGAATAAGGAACTTGTGGAATTTGCGTAGTTCAAAGAAGATTTTACTTTTTACAACTTAAAAAAGGCACTGTTTGCTTAAACTATCTATTCTTTGCTGAAATAACAGAATCAAATACAAGGTATTTAGATATCGTCTCAAAATCCAGCTGCAAACTGCTGCCACACAGTTGGATGTGTACAATAGTATAGGATGTCTTTGTACAGTACTTGTATTTAATTTTGTTAGGGAAAGGAATTACAGTTTTCCTTCACTGGAGCTAAGGGTTTGAACCCAAACCTGTTCCAGTGGTTCGGCACGTTGGAGCGTTCTGCACAGAGCCTCAACCTCAAGTGCTGTGCTTGTCATGCTCTTGTTGCTAAGCACAATTCCCTACAGTCACACTCCAAAATGTAGTGGAAAGCCTCCCCTGAAGAGTGGAAAATATTATAACAGCAGAGGAACTAAATTAGTTCAAATGTTCAAAAATCCCAAAATGGGTGTAATGGTGGTGGTGGTGGTGTGCACAGATTTGAAAATCTGTAGATTAATGTCATTCCAACCATGCAACCGAAATGTTTATTCTGTAATATATGTGGCAATGGTTCAATATGCAAAATTCTGTCTAAGCAGGGAACCTCGGAAGGTTGTGCTGCACCGCGGCTCCACGGGACTTGGCTTTAACATTGTGGGTGGAGAGGATGGAGAGGGCATCTTCATCTCTTTCATCCTGGCTGGAGGACCTGCAGATCTCTGTGGAGAACTCAGGAAGGGAGATCGCATAATTTCTGTAAGAATCACAGAGATCCATTAAGGCTTTTCAGCCAACTATTACAAATACCCTTATTGTGTCATGTGCTTATTAACTGTGTGTGTTTTTATGTGTTGCAGGTGAATGGAGTGGATCTCCGCAGTGCGACTCATGAGCAGGCAGCTGCTGCTCTGAAAAATGCTGGACAGACTGTCACCTTAGTGGTTCAGTACAGACCAGAGGGTGAATATCATACTTTTTTTTTGGAGTTTAACTTTATTGGCTTTCTTCAAGAGAATGAGCAAAAATTATTACAGGAAATAAACATTATGCACAATGGTTTAACTTTTTTTTTGGTTTAACAATGGCTTAATTTTTTTATTCACTATATTTACAAATACATACAGTCATACATCATCTGTTAAACATCCATAATGATACAAAGAATTTCATACAAAGATACTTCAGCCTCCATAATTATAAGGAAAATCAAAGAGTTTTAACCCAAAAGCACACAGACGAGTAGAAGTGATCAGGTACAAGTCCTGTAATGAAAAACAAAATCTAAGAATTTATAAAAGGTACAGTATTAAGCACAGTCAGTACATTATGTTGCACACAGTTGTTTCAAACAGTTAAGAATTTCCAGTAAGAGGACATTCGAGCCTAATTTCTGACCACAAATACCATTAGTATGTTTGAAATGGAGACTATGTATGAAAAGAGACAGGGAAAACCACCACTTTAAAATATGGCAGAGGATCACTGATGGCCCAAATAAATATTCAAACAAATCACACATTTCTGTTTTGCACTGGAGATCTTATTCTTAACATTCGATTTCTGTTGAAATCATGTTAAAGTGCATGTGATGGGAACAGATTTAGAATTCCACGTGCAAAAAAAAAAAGGCTAATGTGAAATAATGTTTTTGACCTGGTTAAAGTGTTAACAAATATTAGTTTTAGAAACAATTATATTGTCTCTCATTGCATGTTTAACACTGTAGAGGTTCATTATGCTCAGTGTTAATGTAAGATGCATGTTCTGTAATTCCAGAGTTGACTATACACTTTATTTTTACGTCATACAAGAAAAAAATATATGATGCGGATAAAAATGGCAGTATGATATGGCCAATATTCAGCCATAACGCAGATCACTTTATTAACAGAAACAATACCCAGGGCTGTGATCAGTAGTCACCTCTCTCCTTTCCTACTTTATGTTGAGCCACTGTATCATCAACGCATGGCTGCTTTTACTCATATTTAAATTTACTACTAGTCCTAAACAAAAGGGCTGCATGTTTAATCATATTTTTTAACATAACTATAATGAGAATTTTGATGAACACTGTGATACAACAACATTGTAAAACTGGGAAATAATGGTGCTGCTCAAGCGCCATTACATCCATTAGACTAGATCATTAGGGTAGGACCGCATTGCTTAAACATGCTATTATTACCTAGTACACTGAAAAAAGATTCATGCTCAGGAAAAAACTAAACGAAGAGGAGATTTAGTGAAGGAGAAGGAATTGTTTAAATAGAGAGTATGGTACAGAGTATAGAGAGAGAATAATTTTGGTAATATGTAAATATAAAAATAATATTTTACCAGGTTACATTCAGGTATATTATGTAGTGTTTAGTGTGTTCATTCCTCATGCTATTCAAATTTGTCTTTCACTACTTCGTACGTTAAAAAAAAAAAAAAAAAAAAAATTCTAGTTATCTGTTTTTAAGAAACTGAATTTTTTTTAAATGGTAAAATTGACAGTTACGGTATACTCTGTATTTAATGTCCCATTTAACTTGGTAGAATTTTTATTACATACTTAAATTTATTATTTGACCTAGTGGTCAAAATGGGAACTACAGTACAACAAACTCTGAATAAAGCCTATTGGGGCAGGAGTCACTTTGCCCCACATCACTCAATGAGCATTTATTTTATAAGTAGGGAGAGGCAAGAGACAGGACACGTAATGATTTTATTTGTAAGTTATCAATGCGCCTTCTTTGAATTGTTGGTTTTCAGACTTTGTGTAATTAGAAAAGACGTCTAGCACAGTGCATGACTATATCTAGATTGGTGAATGCATGAGGTAGCTCAGTGGTTAAGGATTGTACTACAGTTTGGAAAGTTCCAGGTTCAAACCCGATGACCACTAAGTTTCCACTGTTGGGCCCCTTAGCAAGGCCCTTAACCCTCAACTGCTAAGATGTATAATTAGATTTTTAAAAATTCTCTGGATAAGGGCAAATACCTAAATGTAAACTATCTAGACTGTTAACTATCAGCAACTAAAACGATCATAATTATACGGATTTCTTATAAAATGATAATGCTTGATCTAAAATTTTTCTTGAACAAGGCGGTTATGCAAGCTGCATTTTTTCACAGAAGAGCCAAAATAAGCAGTCTTAAGTCATAAGTGTTGACTTTGACCTAATAAGAGGATTGCATTGTGGAATTGTTTTGTGCTGGTGGTACCGGCTTTTATACAAGGATGAATGCTCTGTTCTTTTATTGAAAATCAGCGTACATAATTAGTTTGTTAAAGTTTGTTGACTCTTATGTTGTTACGTACTGTCGTACTGCCCCACCTAATCCTATGCCTGGGGTTGGTATGACTGAAATAATAAAAATAATCCCCAGTTAAGAAAGTCTATGGCGGCATCTTAATATTGATGGTAAATATTCATGATGTTGTGAAAGATATTTACACATTTTAATAGTTTGTGTTCCAGTCTTATCATCGCTTTATTTAATAATGTCACCTAGACACTTAAGATTTGTAACAAATACCACACCATCTTTGGTTAGAATCTTCAGAAGTTTTGAGGTGGGGCCTTCAGGGATCAAACTTGTCCAGCATGTCTCATATAAGTTGGTAAGATTGAGATATGGGGTTAAGTAAAGTCTACACCTTCAGCTTTTTGTCAGACCATTCATGAACAAATCCAGTATGAACCTGCTCAAAAGCCTCTGCCAGCAGGGAATACCCTTGTCGAGAAGAGGTGTAACTTGTGTGCAGCGAATTTAAGCTAGTTAGTATGTGTCAAAGTAACCGCCGCATGATTTCCGGGCCCCAAAGTTTCCCAGTAGAACAGAGCATCACACTGATGGTTGCCTTCTTCCTACAGTGCCACATTCTCTCATCTCTTCCCAGGTAAGCGATGCAACATCAATTAGTCTTGCGAGCCTATGACTTCATCGCCATTTCACTGGTTGTCCTTCTTTGGACCATATAGTGGTTTGTAAATATAGCAGGAACACCCCACAAGACCTGCTGTTTTGGAGTTGCACTGACCCGGTTGTCTGGCCATCACAATTTGGACCATGTCAAAATCACTCAAATCTTTATGCTTGGCCAATTTTCAAGCTTTCAACACATTACCTTCAAGACATATCTGTTGAGTTGGTGCCTAATATATCCCACCCCTTGACAGGCGCCATTGTAACAGGATAATTAATGCTATTCAATTCCACTGCCACCTTGCACCTTCAGAGTACAGGTTTGATTCCCGCTTCTGTGTACATGAAGTTTGTGCGTGCTTTTTGGGTTTCCTTCCACAGTCCAAAGACATGCAGTTTAGGCCAATTTGCTTTTCCCAAATTGCCTGTTGTGTTTTTGTGTATGTGTGAGAGCCCTGCGATGGATTGGCACCCCATCCAGGGTGTACACTGTCTCCTAGGAAAGGCTCCAGGGGCCTGTGACCCTAAAGCAGTGTAAATGATGAGTTTGTACTTACACTATCCAGTGTCCCAACAGGGTTTTTTTTTTCTCATGTACTCTGGTTTCTCTGCAGTTTTCTTCGTGTCATCTGAAGGAAGTTTTTCTTCCCACTGTTTCGCGTATTAGCACTCTAAAGCTACATCATATTTGCATTTAAGAAGTGACATAAATTTGACAAATCACACAGCAGTATGCATTAACATTATTGCACACTTTTTCTTTTGTCCATATTGTTTGGTTCTGCTAATCAGGGTTCATTTAGTAATTAATGTATACTAACTAATTTGATTTTTTAATGATGAATACATAAACCTTGAATTTGTGTCTTGGCATGAACCTGGTGTCGTACTGTATCTACAGTATAAGTATGGAAAAGGTATTTATTAGACGTATGTAGTTTATTGCCCAAAATGCAAACATGCTATATATTTTTTTCATACTTGATGTCTTTTTTCATACTGTACTTGATGTGGTCTGAATAGTAAACTGTGTTTAATGGATCATTAAAGAATTCTGGAGAAAGCTATTTCATGCATAATGGCCTTTGATAATTAAACGAAGAAGACAAAGCTTAGCTCCTGCTGATGGGAACAAGAGATATGTGTTCAATTAGAGAGGTAATTCTTCAGCGCTTAAAAGGTTAATAGTTGTGTAAAATCCTGTAAGGTACCTGAAATCCAGGGGGAGGGGGGAAAAAAGGTCTATTTTTAGCAGTATGCTTTGATCTCGGTGGTTTAATTATGGGCATGTAGTGGTCGCTGAAGACCAGCTGACTGATGACTGATACAGCTCCATTTGGTGTGTTAGTCGTGACTTGGATCATCTTCGTTTCTGAAGCCTTGCTTTAATAAAGAGATACAGGCTTGGACACTGTGTTTATGAAAACAGTGGGTCATGTGGTGATCCAGCAGAGCTTTGGCTGGAGATATCCATCTAGGAGCGATCTAATTAAAGGTACGCACACATGATCCTTTCACTGCAATGCCATGTGTGCGTGTCTGAGTGCTCGGTTATTTGTGCTGAAGTTGGACGAAGTTTGGGGAAAAGCTGTGGTCTTAGCATGGCTCCTGAGCCTGGCTTCCTGTGCCCATGCCTCCCCTTTTTTTTTTAGCCAGCTCAGGTTTATCAGTTGCTCCCACAATCTCTGTGCTTACCAAAGGACTTGGTGCCCCAAAGCCTTAGCTCACCAGCCAGGCTTGGACAGGATCGGAGGCTCCATGAGGGCTGTGCAGTCACTGCTATTTTTGTAAGCCGTGAGACAGCATGGTGCATGGGGCAGAAGTCGACACTGTAGGAGGAGTTGTTTATGTCATTTTCTCTCCTCATGTTTTCTTTTGTATGTCTGGTGCCTCCATATTGTCCATCCTTTGTGGAAAAAGAGGGAATTAAATAAAGAGTCGTTTATACTGAAACATGTAGGCGCAATAGTATTTCCCTTTTAAACAAGATGAATATTTTGTGTATTATGCTGCTTGGAGTCATAATTGCATTTTATCTGTCATTTTCTGCTAGTGCTATTTTTAAAAATTACAGTGTTAATGATGGTTGTTGTCTCTTCAGTGATAACCTGACGTTGTCCTTTTGCATTTATGTCTCAGCATACCAGCTCTGTTAAAAAGACGCTTGCTATATTCATTTCTTAACATACCTCCGTCACTCAGCTAATACCAATTTCTGCAACAGTCTTACTGTTGTGTCAGCCACAGAATCACATGAGAAGTTTCGGTCATGCTCGTCTCAGTAGAGTTTCATTCCCACTCTTAGCACTCTAATGCTGGCTGAGCTGAGTGTGGGCTCAGGTGTGTGGCGGTCTCAGCGTTTGTCCTGTGGGAGATCTGCAGTGAATCAGCACACAGTTCCTTTGCTCTCTATGAACTTGGCATGGATGCCTCATCGAGCAGGAGATGCAGCACAGAGCCACATGGGAACAGTGTCAGGGTGAACCCAAAGCGTTAAACTTTATGATAAAGGATATTATTTGGTATAAAAAAAAAAAAAAAGGCTTTTTTTTTTTTTTTTTTTTTTTAGCATAGCACACTCAACTACCGAAAAAAAAACATTATGCTTTGATCTGCAAGGCTTAATGACATTGAAGAGTGATACTTCAGGGACATTCACATCTCCGTGTGAAGTCAAGAGCTGAGGAACATGCCCGTTCATTCCCCTCCAAGTGTTTACCGTTAGAAAAAAAACGCTTTACTCAAAGAACCCTGCTGAGATGGAGGTAAAAAGTTTGATCTAACACTGGGATGGAAGAAAATGCACAATTTGTACATTTTATCTCTTTAGAGGCACTTTCTGTACATCACAAAGAGCCAATACTGTCAGAACAAGCCATTACGCTGCATATTTTGGGGGATTTTTTCCTTTTCTCCATATGCCTGTCAACTAGACTATTTAAAAATGCGTGATCATAACTTGCTGAAATGCATTAGCAGCAGCAGCAGCGCTGAGATTTCACCGCACTGTCACACTCAGGGAAAATTTCCTTTCAAGTTTAAAGATGATGTGTACAGCATTAGTCAATATTTTGTGTGAAGAAGATGGGCTTTTGCATTGCATTACCTAAAGCACTAAAGATTATCCACGATCGCTTTGGATTTGCTCTAAAATGAACGTTTTTACAAAATGTCTCCGTCAGCACTTTATTACGTGACTTTTAATCAAAGTTGCTTTGGGAAAAAAAAGACTTTTGATATAAGTATAGCTTTGATACGTTGTGGTAATGTTAAATCATGCTTTGTCTTTAGGTCTTGTACTGAAACTCAGCTCTTTAAGATTACTGTCAATTTCATCATCGCATTTTTCACTTCTTCTGCAATATTCATGGGAAAGATCTCAGCTGCTGATTTCCCAGATACTGCAACAACACTCGTTTATATTTCCCTAAACACAACTGTGTATTTAGAACAAAGTGTTATTGATTAGTCAGTAGATTGAATTTAAATGTAATTTAGATAATAGCGTGATCTAATCTTTTCATTTCAATGGATGAACGCTCTTCCCCTTTTGGCGCTTGTGGGTATCGAGGGCATTGACTGTAATCTGGAAAGGATTAGCTGTCTCTTCTGGCGAGCTGTAGCTCTGCAGTGCTCTTAGCCCGGGATTGCTTTTTTTTTTTTTAAAGCACAGTTCTGCTCTCTTGGTCTGCCATTGGATTTTTTTTTTTCCTGCATAAGTGTGTAAGTGTTCTCATAGTTCATCTGTGACACAGAGTTAATTAATGATCTATTTGTATAATGCATTCTGTTCTGCTAAGCCATGCACTTTAAAAATCATTTATGATATTGTTTCCAAATATTCTTTAAATGCACCACTAATAAGCAGTTGAGTTGGCAATAATTCTTTTGATTTTTTTTTTTTTAATGCAGTAAATTCACACCAGACCCTTCGAGTCAAACGTCATATGTAGCGTCACACAGTGCAGCTCGCCCGTCAAGACCTCATACGCTTCTATTTTGAGTGTTTCAATCCACACCAGCACGTCACTGACACTGACACGTTACCGAAGTGTAAATTCCAGCTTGTGCATTCATGCTGTACATGTACACAGCTGTGTACCTTTGTTTCACCGTTTAAGTCTATTTTATTTTCACTTGCACGTGAGTCATTTGTGTAAACGCCGTAGAAACCCACGGAAGTCTCACAACACGTTTCACATGCTGTGCACTTTACTTAAAATCATAAGCTACTGAAATACTGTGTATAGTTTGTGTCATGGTGTTTGTATGCCATCATATTTATTTTATAGTTATATAGGGAAACCAAAATAACAAATTTCCTCCTTAATTCAGTGGTAGATAGCAGTGAAAAAAACCTTTTGCAATGTAAGCTTTATTTTCGCTTCTTTTGTTTTTGGGCGGTTTACATTCTAGCTGTAAAACCTTTAATTAGTTCTCCAGTTACTATGACATCCAATACTTTATAGGGTGGCACGGTGGCGTAGTGGTTAGCACTGTCACCTTGCACCTTAAGGGTCCATGTTCGACTTCCTGTGTCTGTGTGCCTGGAGTTTGCATGTTCTCCTACCGGCTGGGTGGGTTTCCTCCGAGTACCCCGGTTTTCTCCCACAGTAGAAATACTTGCAGATTAGGCTAATTGGCGACCCCAAATTGACATTGTATGTGAATGAGCGTGTGGGTGTGTATATGCATGTGCGCCCTGCGATGGATTGGGATCCTATCCAGGGTGAACCCCACCTCTGCCCCAAATTCTCCTGGGATACGCTCCAGGCCCCCTGTATACAGAATAAAGCAATGTTGATGATGTGTGAGCGAGCGAGTGAGTGAGTGTGTGAGGGAGTGATCCTATGTTTGGTATATTGTGTATATTTTTGCATTATCATACAGTGTGAGTTGTAAACTATGGGACAGGTATCATCAGTAGGGTACTTAAATGAGAGCGGTGTGTATATTCTGTGAAATATTATTTATACTGTTATATACAGATTCGAGCAGAAACGAGATGCATGCACAATCTTGCTTCATTCGCTCATATGGAAATGCAACTGAAAAGTATTGATTGACCCAGAGCTCGAAACACCGCCTATGCAAAATGTCCGGTTTGAATCCTCAGCTCAGATGATTTCTTTACATAGGCATCATTATTCTTGTGCAATTTGCTTTAGATATACAGTATTTCTTTAATGCATAAAATGATGAGTATTATTAAGAAATAATTAAATAATTCAAAACATGGTTTATATATATATATAATCTGCATTACAGGCATCTTTGCCGTTACTGGCAGTTTGAGCATATTGCATCGTTGCTCTCATTTCGCCAATGTTGTGCAATCTCGAGGGATCGAGGGTCTGCATGAGCCACTGTTCTCTATGAGCACCTCTTTATCTTTATGCTGTTTTCTGCTGCGAGATCGATTTTTCACTATAGATATGATCTTGCTTCAAGTCTATGTGACGAAATGCTTCATAATGACCTTTTTTTCCACTGAGATTGTGGAGACAAAGAAACTTTTCAGAGTGGCATTGTGTATGTGGATATTAGTTTTTTTTTTTTTTTCCTTTTTTTTTCCCTTTGCTTTTGAGCTCCAAATTCAGGGTGTAGATAAATATACAGTAGATATTTGCTGTTAAAATTGGATGCAAATTATATTAGGCTTGATGTTTGTTTTTGCTTATTCTAATTGAACTTGTGGGAATATGATGTTTTGTATGGATTAGAGTTTTGATGACCAAGATTCAAGATTGGTAATTAACCTTTAATTGGGGAAATGTTACTCACGCTACTCAGTCAGTTACATAGAAATATATCGCATAAGGAGGAAGCCGGTGAAGCACAGTGAAATATATATATTATGAGACGAAAACGAGGTGGGTTATTAATAAACAAGAAGTACATGGTAATGCTGCAAAGGAGGGGTGAGGTAGAGAAGAGCCCACGGGAAACCTAGGGAATTAATATTGTACAAGAGAATAAGAACTGTCCAGGGATCCAAATTGGATATATATTAAAGCAGATAGAAAGTATGGGATACAAATAAGCGAAAAGGGTTATCTTGTATGAATTTGAACTATTGTTCCACAGAACCTGAGGAGGAGGAGGGCGCGCACACCCAACACACACACACACATACACAGAGAGAGGGTGGGAGGGAGGGAGGGAGGGGCACGAGTGCTTGTGTATAGTTTATTAGCATCTGTTGTGTTGCCCTGATGTATGTTCTCAGAAAGAGGCTTTACTCCTATCCACAGCGAGTCCAAACACTCTCTCGCTCTCTCTCTCTCTCTCTCTCTCGCTCTCTCTCTCTCTCTCCTCTCTCACAAACACACACAAATACACACCCCCCCCACCATCCTCGAGCACATAGTTCAGCTAAGCGTGAATTGGGAGTTGGCCTTCAGCACCACAGCATCTTTCCCCTCACACATGAGCGAGTATTAGCAGAAAGGCTTTCACAGCGTGCTCATCCACACTTTTATCTGAACCGCCCGACCTGCAGAAAGCAAAGAGAACCGTGAGTATGAAGGATTATACGACTAACCCGATTTAACAGGAGATGAAATGTGTTGTTACATACCTGTATGAATTCCAGTTTAATTTTCATCTGAGGTCGTGTTTGCTTTGTGTGAGCTTTGTTTCCTCCGAGTTTGCTCCGGATTTAATCCTGGTTTACGAGCTAACGCAGTTAGTTTGACTTTTTATTATATTTCACATTCTACTGAAACGGATATGCAATTTGTATTGATTTAGAACAGTGCTCATCAGGCAGGAGGAAAGGGCATTAGCAAACAAATTGGGTTAAATCAGTTAAATAATTCATTGAGTTTGCCAAGTCTTGTGAAAGTACAACCTTTTCACATGGTACAGCTAAGAGTCAGCCAGAATAGCTCAATGTACTAGGCTGTCCTCCGGTTATTATGAACCTGTCTGATCTTATTATCACTTTAGCAGTAAGAGCCACTCGTGTGTGTGTGTGTGTGTGTGTGTGTGTGTGTGTGTGTGTGTGTGTGTGTGTGTGTGTGTGTGTGTGTGTGTATGCTTGTTATTTTCAGGGAGGAAATAGGGTTCAACAAAGATTTCAAGTACTATTCAGTTTAAGTGGTGGTTCTAGCCCCTTTCTCTCTCTCTCTCTCTCTCTCTCTCTCTCTCTCTCTCGCTCTCTCTCAATCCTTCCCATTCTGTCTGCTTAAACATGTTGATGTTGATCATGCATCATGCAGGACAAATATATCAGGTTGCTTGTTTTTCTTTCTGCGTGCAGAGTACAGCCGTTTTGAAGCTAAAATCCATGATCTCCGGGAGCAGATGATGAACAGCAGTATCAGTTCAGGCTCGGGCTCACTCCGCACCAGCCAGAAGAGGACGCTCTATATCAGGTGAGACCTCCCCTGGTTCTCTGATAATTACATCGCACCTCTTATGACTTTGTTCTGAAGGTCAAGTTACATTTCCTCTCCTGTGTTGTTTTAACAGTTTTTACAGGTTGTATTGGTGTTCTTACAAGGCAATGATTTTTTGCAGATATGATAAAATCTGCTTGTTTGTTTTTCTATTGGGGTTTGGTGAATTTTCATTTTTGAGCAGAACTCAATGAAATTAAATGACAAGTTATGCAGCAACAGATAAAAAAACAGGAGAAAATGTTATATCTTAATGTTACACTTTGCATGCTTCATATTAAACTCTCATATAGCCTAGATTTATTACAGTTAAAGTAAAAAAAATTCTAAATAAGTTTTTTTTTTTCCAATAATTATGATGATAGACATCATGGTCAATAAACCAATTAGTAACGGTTTTGGATGGAAAAGTCCTGCTGGAAACGGAAATAGGCATCTCCATAAAGCTTGTCAGCAGACGAAAGCGTGAAATGCTCTAAATTCTCCTGGTCGACGGCTTAGTTGACTTTGGACTTGATAAACCAACACTTGACATGTCTCCACAAATCATCACCAACTGTGGAAAATCCACACTGGTCTTGGATTCTGCAGCACTCCCCTCTTTCTCCTCGAACTCTTGGACCTTAATTTCCAAATAAGATTTTTATCTGAAATTAGTACTCTGGACCACTAAGCAATGGTCCAGTTCTTCTTCTTGTTAGTCTTGTTGTCTCTGGTTCAGGAGTGGCTTGGTTCTAGGAATGCTTCTTTTTTTAGCCCCTTTTTTAGGCTGTCGGTGTGTGGTGGCTCCTGATGCACTGACTTGAGTTTCACTCCACTCCTTGTAAAGCTCTCCCAAGTTCTTGACCATCTTATTAAGGCTGCAGTCAGCCCTGTTGCTTGTACACCTTTTCCTACCACACTTTTCCCGTCCAGTCAAGTTTCCATGAATATGCTTCGATACAGCACTCTGTGAACAGCCAGACCCTGCAGTGATGACCTTCTGTGGCTTCCCCTCCTTTTGGAGAGCGTCAGTGATCATCTTCTGGACAACTGTCAAGTCAGCAGTCTTCCCCATGCGTGCATTGAACTAAACAGAGAGATACACACTATTTATACTGTATGAATAGTAATTTACTCAGACTTTTATTGTAATATTGTAATATTTTGAGATAGTGGATTTTTGATGTGCATAATCTGTGAGCCGTAATCTTTAAAATTAAAACCAGAAAGGCTTGAAATTACTTAATGTACATGCAAAAAATGGCATGCCGCTGCAAGATGCTTTGGTAGCCATGCTGGTTCAGTATGTCTTCAATTTTGAATAAATCCCCAACAGTGTCACCAGCAAAGCACCCCTACACCATCACAACTCCTTCTCCATGCTTCACGGGGGGAACCAGGCATGTAGAGTCCATCCGTTCACATTTTCTGCATCGCACCAAGACATGGTGGTTGAAACCAAAGATCTCAAATTTGGACTCATCAGACCAAAGCACAGATTTCCACTGGTCTAATGTCCATTCCTTGTGTTCTTTAGCCCAAACAAGTCTCTTCTGCTTGTTGCCTGTCATCAGCAGTGGTTTCCTAGCAGATATTCTACCATGAAGACCTGATTCACACAGTCTCCTCTTAACAGTTGTTCTAGAGATGTGTCTGCTGCTAGAACTCTGTGTGGCATTGACCTGCTCTCTGATCTGAGCTGCTGTTAACCTGCGATTTCTGAGGCTGGTGACTCGGATGAACTTCTCCTCCGCAGCAGAGGTGACTCTTGGTCTTCCTTTCCTGGGGCAGTAGGAATATCAGCTGTGTATCCACCTGACTTCTTCACAACACAACTGATGGTCCCAAACCCATTTATAAGACAAGAAATCCCACTTATTAAACCTGACAGGGCACACATGTGAAGTGAAAACCATTTAAGGTGACTACCTCTTCAAGCTCATTAGGGGAATGCCAAGAGTGTGCAAAGCAGTAATCAAATCAAAACTTTGAAGAACCTAGATTGACATATTTTCAGTTGTTTCACAATTTTTTGTTATGTATATAATTCCACATGTGTTAATTCATAGTTTTGATGCCTTCAGTGTGAATCTACAATTTTCATAGTCATGAAAATAAAGAAAACTCTTTGAATGAGAAGATGTGTCCAAACTTTTGGTCTGTACTGTATAAATATTTTTAAACAAAGTGTGCAGTCCTAATACAGTATATACAGTACACATAAACACACACACACACACACACACACACACACACACACACACACACACACACACACACACACACATAATGACCTCAGAAAAATTTGGAGTGTACAATGACTCTCCCTTGCTCTAAATAAAGTATGGTCAGTTGTCCTAACGCTTAATTCCATGTTATCACTGCAGAAAACGAATAATAATGATTAGAGGCGCTGCTGAAGCTGAAGGTCTGGGAGCAGCTGCTGGTTAAGGCCAGTAACAGCCTTAAGCCCAACAATAACACCTGGCTTTTGCTGCAGTGACAAAACTACTACATTAGGACCTCATCAATATATCTTTATATTTTTTTACTGTACAGCTTTGGAAAATTCTGCTTGGACGAGCTGAAGCTGAAAAGTGCTTGTGTGTGCATTTATGAATACAATACGAATCCATAGCTTTCTCTTTCCATTGCTTTCTCTTTTAGAGTGGAGTGTACTGTATTCCACTTAGACTGGAGTGTATGTGTCTATTATGTTAGATGCTGTTTTCATACTTAGAATGGCATTTAACAAAAAAAAATATTTCAGAATCTTCAACATAAAAGATTAAATTCATTTTCTATATTTTATAGTAATACTGGAGATTTCAGTACTATGAAATAACACTTATAGCATTAGGTAATTAACTAACAACAACAACAATCAGTTATTATTTTAAGACATGAAGGTCAGATGTTCTGGGTGAGTTCCAGTATTATCAAGTGCATTTGCAAACCCATCAAGCACCAAATGGGTTTTGTGTGTGCACAAAACAGGTGATGTCACTTATTGTGCTAATTATAATAACCAGGTTTAGTTAATTGATTGAACAAATATGTGACAGGACTTTTACTTTCTGAAGACAGGTTGTCCACCTCTGCACAAAATGGCAAAATCTAGGGAATTTTCAGGTGATTTGTGAACTTCTGTGACAAAATTTATACATGATGAAAGCTACTTTAGCTATTTCAAAAGTAAAAAAAAAAAAACTCTGAACACCTTTATGAGAGTCTTTTAAGCAAATTATAAAAATCTAAAACCTTGAATGAAAAATAATCATAATTTAAAATCTTCTTGTGAGTTTCTTCCTCCATTCGAAATGCACAAAGACAGCACTTCATTATTGAGCAGCAGCTACTCATTACAGTTTGGGAATACGTGCGTGTGCTCACGTAAAAACTTGCCGACAAATGCATATGTACACTTTACATACATGCATTTCAAATGTGGCCTAATTACAACTCCCAGTAGAGACATATAAGTGCATAACCACACAACTGCAAATACAGCACGTCATTGATGATGATGCTTTTACATTACAGTTCTTTTGTTAATGTAATCTATACAGTATAAACAAATGTCCATACATTGGTCAGAACTCTCTCTTTCAATTATATCTTAACTTTTCATCAATTGGAGAACCCGAAACCAGTCTCTATTTGTCTGTCCAGCCTGATTTTGTCACAGCATCACACTAAACTGGCTGGACAGAATTTTATGAACCTTTGCCAGTGTCACGGGTGGGCGTGGGGATGAAGGATCCAAGCGCAGAGTGAGCGTTTACTGTTTCTCTAAATGAGCTCTGTAGTGCGAATGCAGAGTAGAGCCGGTGTATGTAAAGGGCGAGTGCAGCGGTTAGAGTCAATGAGCTCGGTGGCTGGAATGCGGAAGTGCCGAGAGCGCGCTCACTGTTTTTCTGAATGGGCTCCGTGGCAGGAATGCGGAAGTGCCGAGCCGGCGCGTATAGAATGTGCATACGCTGTTTGCAGGCGATGACAATCCCGTGAAGCGAGGCAGACGAATCGCGCTGGCTGCTAGATCCGAAACAGTAGTTCGTGGTTGATGAACAGGCAGAGATCCGAAACGTGAAACCGAGAAAGTCAGTGATCAGAGCTCGTGGTCGATAAACAAATCCGAGGGTCAGCAACAGTAAATCCGTAAAGACGAAGGATCCGTAGCGTGAGACAAAGACGAGGTCGTGAAAACAGAGCGTGGTCGAGATCCGGGAGTTCTAAGCAGAGAGAAACGCTGGAATACTGGGCATGGATAGCACACAATAATCTGGCAGTGAGCTGTTGTCTGAAGATGTGTTAAATAGAGAGCTGTTATCATCAGGAATTGAGAACAGGTGTGTTTGGAGCGGTGAATGAGGTGGTGAAAAGCAAGGGACGGGATGGATCGTGGAGCAGGAGTGTGCAGGTGATCAGGATCTTGACTGAGACATGGGCATGACCTGGCGTGCTGTGACAGTACCCCCCCCTCTACGAACGACACCTGGCATTCTTGAGCGTGCCTCGGGGTGGAGATTGTGAAACTCTGTGATCAAAGAACGGTCCAAGATGAACCTGGCTGGTACCCAGCTTCTTTCCTCGGGTCCATAGCCCCCCCAATTCACCAGGTACTGGAGGCCGCGCCCGCGGCGGCGGGACTTAGGGAGTCTGCGGACAGTAAAGGCTTCACCCCCGTCTATAAGTCTAGGTGGAGGAGGAGGGCGTGGGGTTGGTGACAAAGGACACGGGACCAAACGGCGGACATGGGAGACGTGGAACGTGGGGTTAATTCGGCGCATGGATAATGGCAGGGCCAGTCTGATGGAGCATGGATTAATGACACGAGAGATTGTGAATGGGCCGATGAACTTAGGCAAGGGTTTTTGGGATGTAGTCTTGAGTGGTAGGTTACGTGTGGAGAGCATAACTCTTTGTCCAACTCTGTAAACTGGAGCGGCTGAGCGGTGTAAATTGGCTTTGCGCTGAATAATGGCCACGGTACGTTGTAATTGAGCACAAGCTTGTTGCCATGTCCTTTTACAACGACGGATGAAGGCTTGAGCTGAAGGGACAGCAGTTTCTTCCTCCTGGGTTGGGAACAGTGGTGGTTGATAGCCGAGGCAACACTGTAAAGGTGACAAGCTGTGATCATCAGGAATTGAGAACAGGTGTGTTTGGAGCGGAGAATGAAGTGGTGAAAAGCAAGGTACGGGATGGATTGTGGAGCAGGAGTGTGCAGATGATCAGGATCTTGACTGAGACATGGGCATGACCTGGCGTGCTGTGACAGCCAGTCCTTTGGTATCTGCTCGAAGTTTAATGACATCAATATTTTGAGTAAAAGTTATGAGCAGTTATGTGCCAGATTACATCACAGCATCCAGCACTTTTTTTGACGTGTATAGCGCTTTTTCCCTTGAGGAGGGCGTGGCTATACGCATCAATCAACAGAGCCAATCAATTCAATAGTTTACTGTGTACGACCGTAATACACCCACAAACCGGCAAAGTCCTCAATACACACCTACGAAAGCACGGCTCATCATGGCTATGAAAACTGAACCTTGCACCATAAATTTCATCAAAATGTTGAGTAGAAGGGAAGTTACTGTATGAGCAGTTACTGTATGTGCCAGATGCTAATCAGCTTATTTTTAAATGTATCTTTTTAACTACTTTTACAAACGCTTCACTCATCAACGACAGCTACTCACGCTAGTGATAATACAATATTGTTAAGTTAATATTGGGTAACTGTCATCTTAATCAAAATTGGTGCAATATATATATTTTTAATACTTGTTTTATATTCTGTTGCTTTTGATGAGATTTTGGATTGTAAGTCAAAGCTTATGTTTTATGATTTCTTATGTCCACTGATGATGTTGCCAATGCTACTTTGGGAACTGTTTGGATCTAGGAAGTAGAGTAGCATTTTAAATGATATAAAACAGAGAAACATCCCAGTGCAGTTATACTAAACATAGGCACACTTGCAATGCCATATTTTTGTATAATTACTGTTCATTGTATTATAGTGTTGAACTTGTAGAGGAAAAACATTATTTCTAAAAGATGGACTGACTTAACTTTTGAAACCCAATGTGTTCTATCTTGTCTGGCTCCAGAGCCCTGTTCGACTATGACAGAACGAAGGATACTGGTCTCCCGAGTCAAGGATTGAACTTTCACTTCGGGGACATCCTCCACGTGCTGAATGCTTCAGATGATGAGTGGTGGCAGGCACGCCATGTCACCGCAGATGGAGAGGTGGAAGAGATCGGAGTCATTCCCAGCAAGAGGAGGTACTGCAGCACTCAGATTTAACAAGAACTCATGTTATGATGCTCCCAATCTCTTCGTGTCTCCCTGCAGAGCCGTGTTGGTTTTACTTGATTGTAGTGTTATACCAATTTAAAATAATTTTAGGAACCAGATTTTTATTAAAAATAAATATTGTTAATTATTTCCAAAGTAAAGAAGGCAGAATTTATTCAAATGGTTCATTTCTTAACATGTAACAGGTCAGGTTTCAAACTGATTATCATGTGTAAACCTGCAGGAAACTATCCAGGGAACTAGATAAGACACCAACCCATCATTGGTCACAAGCACACCTGCAAACACACTCACACACACAATCAGTTGCTATGTGCAATTTAGAAACACCAATCAGCTTGCAACATGTTTGGACAAGAAGTTAGACAAGATTCAAATCCTCAACCCTTGAGGTGTGAGACAACCCCACTAAGCACTAAGCTGTAACAATCGTTCCTATATTGTATATCGATAGTAGGATATAATACACAAAGGCAGTCAGGAAGTGCTGTTAAAAAAAATTTATCTGGTCTTGGAATCATTTCTTCATCATCCTTAACTTTACCTATTTGCTTTTAAAGTCAGATTTTTTCCCTACTGAGAAGTGTTTCTAACTTCACTGTCTGGAGGTAAGATTTAGCGAAACATGATTAATTCCTTCAGCTCCCGCTGTGTGGTGAGTGGCAACTAAATTCTGGGTGACAGCCGTATGCAGAGCTACTGTATGTGTCAGTGTGAGAGCAGCTTACAGTCCCAACTGAGACTTTCTTCAGCCTCATCATAAGCAGAATTGTCACAGGGCCTAAGCACAGAAGGTGCCTACTTGTGGTATCTTGTAGGATTTTTTCTTGTTTTTTGTATGTAGTACAATGCTTTTGAGCAAAACTCCACAAGTCCAAATTGTTTGCTTTGTATCAGGTCGCAATTTTACCTTCAACTTAGTGAGTTATTATTATTATAATATTGTTATTGTTCATTTTGTTATAGCTATGCCAAAGAGGAAGTGCTAGAACTAATCAATTAAATTATAAATTATGAGCATGATACACCACATTGTTTGCTTTAAATGAGTGTGCGCTCAGATTCATATTCACAGAACTATCCGCATTTATCTCTGAGATCTTACGGCTGAGGCCTATATCCAAATTTTAATATTCATACTAATTGACTTTCTTTTTTTGGCGAAAGTCGTTCTAACTACTGTCTGATTGAAGTACCGAAGTAAAAAACTCCCTTTATTTCTCTATACTGTATATTCCCCTGCTACACTAATGTACCTATCCCAGCGTTTCACTAGTGCATGCACACTAACAAGGTAGAAAGTTTTCTCAGTATGTCAGAGCCATGATCAGACTGCCTGCTTCACTTCTGAAACACTGGCCTCCCAGAAACTTCTTAAATGGCTTTTAATGGTGGATGCGGCAATAACTCCCAGCCGAGTTCCTGTAATGTGCAAGCGGTGCTCGTGAATGATTGTGTGTACAGTTTCCAACAGACAGATGGGTCTCTACTGCAAGTTGGCCACAAGTTATACGTCGATTTTTTTAAATTTCTTTTTTCTCCAATGTCATTTCCACTCGCTGAACGTTCACAAGAACTTCTGCGGTGTGCTCCGAGTCTGTCATTCACGGCTGTACAGCCATCTTGAAAACATTTGCAGCCAAGAGTCTCATCACCGTACTGTGCTTTTGAAGTCCTCTGTAAATGTCAGTCAGATTCCCGACTGCATTAACCATTAATTTCATCACAAGGTTGACTTGAACACTATATGAAAGTCATTTACATGAAATCCCTACACATGACTGGGTTGTAATCTTTAGGATAATCTATAACCTTGCAAAAAAGAACAGCTTTCAGTTTAAGGCAAACCCACTGTGTCTCCGTCATCCAATAATAGACACTCTAATTAAAGTCTCCTTTCATTGTGTGATGAAACAAAGTTTGCTCTCACTTTCTGTCTTCAGCCGAGGCAGATCAAGAGCTGATAATTGACTTCTCACCTAGTTCTGTTTAGCTGATGACGCTCTTCTGTCTCTCACCTGCACTGCGTGTGATCAGATGTCAGAGTCGAATGAGTGCTGTTATGTGAGATATCTCACCATTTAGAAACAGGGGAGCATCTGGGAGCAGTGCTGTCTCTCTGAACATGGTGGCATTTTTAATGTTATTCCAAGTGTACGTACTGTAGGGTTGCTTTGGGGAAAGATTAATGAGTGAGTTATAGTCTTAATTCTACAGTACATTCAGGGTGTTTTAACATGTATGCGTTGTAATGTGGCAAACCAACTGCATGCTCAAGTACAAAATATATAAAACATTAACGTTGTGCTTTGTCAAAATGTAAAGTTCAAATCTCATGTAAAGATGAAGGTTACTACACAAATAGCCACGCTATGAGCTTATGAGGGATACACTATGGCGGATATTTAGATTGACACATGCATATTGTTTGTTCATTAAGTATTAGAGGGTTACTGCAGGAAGAGGCATTAGATTTATTTTAAGATAAAATAGAATTTTCTTCTATTACTGGCATTTTACTGCAACTGTAATAAATATATTATCAACATGTCAAGATCGTCATGCTTATGGGAGATCACGATTAAAATAGCAAATTAGTGAAATTATTGCTTTTACTACATTCTTGCACTTAATCACACATAGATAGCAAGGTTTTAAACATCTTTTTCTTCATTTGTTAAACTGCCACCTTACTAGACATGATTTTGCCAAAAACATAATGATATTATGACTTAAATATATTTTAAAAACTAAAGTCATACATTGCAACTATTATTTTTTGAAAGCAGTGCAACATGATGGTATACTGTATATATGATTTGGGACCCTGTATGTTGTCTGGTTCTTCATCAACGCAAAAAGCTGCATGTGGAATGAATGTGGATTCGCCATTTTGTAATTTATTTTCCTCTGTTCTTTCATTGACCGTCAGGGTGGAGAGAAAAGAGAGGGCCAGGTTAAAGACGGTCAAGTTCAATTCCAAGTCTCGGGACAAAGAGGTACGGACTGTCCAGAAAAATGACATTTGCGAAATGCTTTTCAACTTAGACATAACACAGAGCATAGAACCATCTGTATCCATGTACAGTATATACAGTATGATGTAAGTTATAAAAAATGAAATTATAATCAGATGAAGTGTGATGGTTTTAGTAATTATATTTAGATAAACCATATATTAATACCATATATTAACCATATATAATGCTATTATAGCATTTTTTAAAAATCTTTAAAGATTTGCCAAGTAAAGCTAGTACAGCGTCCCAGACTGTGCTAATCCCTCCTTCAGACGGACGCATGACTATGAGAGATTCTCATTAAAAACATGTGACAGGTTAAACTTCACATCTTTCCTGCTCTGCTCTGCATCACTGACCTAACTTGTAGTTCGGATTCCCTTTTCAACCGCATATCCCAATGCAACACCAAATTATATGCATGAATTGTTCGGATCAGCAACAAACACAATGAAGTATGCTTGCCATTGACGTAAATCTGCTCTGATCCCACATGGTGGCTTCTTCAAGCTTCTGTTCTCTCCTGTGTCCTCCTTTGCTTTCTGATTGCTTTCTGATTGATGTTTCTTTTTTCTATTCATACTGACACCGTTTTTACACTTTGCGTTAAATACATTAATTATTCACTCAGCTGTAGGTTTGTTTTTTTATGAATTAGTTTGTGATTGTCAAAATATTTCATCTCATAATAGTTGTTGACTCTATTACCACAAATAAAGCAAATGCATCAAATATTTTATCAATTAAAAATGTTGAGGCTACTTATATATTCTGATAGTCCAGGAACTAGAAAAAAATCTGATGTTGGCAACAATCAGACTGACAGTATACTTACATTTGAGTTACATTATTAATGGGGAAAACTCCTCTTATTTTCTGAATACTTTTGATTGAGAAATTTTTCATAATATTAATACGTAAAGCATATTTCATAATTATTTATTAATATAAATATTAATTAAAGTTAAATGATGTAGACTAAGGCGGCACGGTGGTGTAGTGGTTAGCACTGTCGCCTTGCACCACCAGGGTCCAGGTTCGATCCCCGGCCAGGCTCGATTCCCGTCTCTGTGTGCATGGAGTTTGCATGTTCTCCCCGTGCTTGGTGGGTTTCCTCTGGGTACTCAGGTTTCCTCCTACAGTCCAAAGACATGTAGGGTATGCCAATTGGCGTTTCCAAATTGCCCGAAGTGTGTGAATGAGTGAGTGTATGTGTGTGTCTGTGCCCTGCGATGGATGGGCAGCATGTCCAGGGTGTACCCTGCCATGTGCCCTAAATCTCCTGGGATAGGCTCCAGGCCCCTGTGGCCCTGAATACAGGATGAAGTGGTATAGATGTTGAGTGAGTTAGTGATGTAGACTACATTAAAGAAATGGGAACAAAAGAATGATAACTGAAATTGAGAGCCAAAAATTGCTCCAGGAATAAAAGCAAAAGAAAGTTTAGCTGTTTAGAACCAAAATATAAATAAATGCAGGGTGGGGTAATACTTTTGCACAGTACTATACGTATGTCCAGCTATATTATTATTTACCTGAAGTTGTACGTACTGTAAAGTTATTTGTTTATAAAGTTTCACTAGTGCATCTTCTTTAAGGAAATACATCATATTTTACATTCTATAGGCATCACCACTGAGGCTTCTGATATAACAGTGTTCAGATTATTAGTGTGCGTGTAAACATGCTCAAAAATGCCGTTCAGTTTGTTCAAACCTGTAGCAGACACCCTCCCTCCCATCTTTCTTTTTGTTCTCATCCCTCTATCTCTTCCTCAGCAGTCGCTCAATGGCAAGTGTAAAAAGTGTCTTTTCACATAAATTCCCCTTCTACAAGAACAAGGAGCAGAGTGAGCAGGAAACAAGTGATTTTGAGCGTAAGTATACCTGTGCACACGGTGCACACAGTGCAGGACAAAGCAGCAACTAACCGCTGTGTAAACCACCTCATACTCGCACACCAACCGTGCCGAGCATCATTAAAAGGTTTTCTACTTCAGCTCCTGCTGTGTTTTTATTCTGAAAATATAAAACGAGCAAATTTCATGTAGGTTTATTTTCTCTGGGGAACTAATTCCTGATCTGTTGTACACTGTGTGCATTGAGTAACCTTTATTTTTGTGATTCTTTTTTTTTTTTTTTTTTGTGCTCTCTGACGACTTCTTCACAGGACCTGTGTGACGACAAAGGCTTCAGTAAGTCTTCTCGGACTCCTGCAGTCATTAGAAGGCCATGCCCAGTTCTCAGCATGACCTCATTTTAGTTTTGCCTTTCTTCTTTCACCTTTCATTTTTTAATCATCTAATAAGTAAGCTTTTCTATGACAGGCTTCACTAGGTCAACTGGTCAGATGATTTTTATTGTTACAACATCTGGAGCAATATAGAAATTAATTTTGCAGGTTTATAAGCTCCGTGACTAATCACACCTGACCTACAGATAAGACGACTACAGTATGGGGTTA
>JAAGKR010001569.1:62732-120514 GCA_011419295.1 Clarias macrocephalus | reverse complement strand
CCACAATGAGAGCCATTATCCACAAATGGAGAAAAATTGGAACAGACGTAACCCTTTCCGGGAATGTCCGGCCTACCAAAATGACTCCAAGAGCACAACGCCGAATTATCCAGGAGCTTATAAAAGGTCAGTGTTCATGATTCAATAATACAAAAGAGACTGGACAAAAATGGCATCCATAGGAGAGTCCCAAGGTGAAAGCCACTGCTGACCAAAAAGAACACAAAATCTCACATTTGCCAAAAAAACATCTTGATTATCCCCAAGCCTTCTAGGTAAATTTTATGACCAAAGTTGAGCTTTTTGGACAGTGTGTGTCGCATTACATCTGGTGTAAAACTAACACGGCATTTTATAAAAAGAACATCATAACCACAGCGATGTGAAAGACTCACTGCTATTATGTTATTAGGTTTTTCACATAGGGCCAGGTAGGTTTGGACAGATTTCTTTCCCTTAATAAATTTCATTATTATTTATAAAATAGATTTTGTATTTACTCGAGCTATCTTTGTGTAATATTAAAATTGAGTTGATCATCTAAATCATTTAATGTGACAAATATGCAAACCATCAAGGGGAAAATACTTTTTTACTGCACTGTATGTACAGTACATGTGTTTGAATGTTCATGAGTCTCTGTGTATATACCTGTGTCTTTAGGAGAAACTTCCAGCCTGACAAACCAGTCATCGTCCACCTGTTTTTCTCTTCGTGCTGGTAAATCTGGTTGTGCTTCTCTCAAATGAATTGTTCTTTCGTCTGTCCATTTCATTTCCTCGCTCAAGGTTATATGCTCTTCTTCCAGATGTGCCCAAGATGACTGGCTGTCAATCACTATGAATGTAAATGGCAGATAAATATACATACTGAATAATGTATAATGATGGATGTCTGATGCCATTAAATAATTTAAGTTAATTAATGTAACGAACCTAATGTGAAGAGGCTTAGCAACCATGGCTGGGCATAGATTCACTATCTGTGATCACCCTTTAAGCAAATGGGTCCTATCTGGACAGTCTGATCTTTCACGCATGCCAAGCATTCTACAAACCATCATCAGCATTTTATTCCTTGATATTTTGTTGTCTCATTTTTGGAAATAATTTGACCTTTCATGAAGTCCCAAGAATTGTAATCAAATCACTACAACAAAATACAAGGGGCGTTCAAGTCAAACCAGGACTTTTGATTGTGTAGAGTAAAAGAATTTATTTTATATATATATATATATATAATCCTTTGCTACACTAATGCGGTTATTCTAGCATTTCACTACTGCTTGAATTAGTAAGTATTCTCAGTATACTGGAGCCATAATCGCACTGCCTTACTTTAGGTCAGAAATGCTGGCCTCCCAGGAACTCCTTTAATGAAGCAAACATGAGTTCCTATAATGTGGTTACAGTTCCCAGAGACTGATGGGTCTCTTCCGCAAGTTGGAGGTAAGTTATTGATTGATTGTTAAGGATCGGACTTGAATATTCACTAGCTCAGTGAACGTTCACTGATTTTTTTTACAGATTTTTTTCATAATCAACTGTCAGAAAGTAGTAGCTACTTTCTGTGTGTGTGTGTGAAATACCTGATGCCGATGGAGTCTCTGCAGTTTGCATGGTCTGTCTCGCTTGTGGAAGCAATTCCAGCAAAAGGTACCAGTCATCATTCATCTGGACAGGTCTTACAGTGTTTGCACTTTCTTCCAAGCTCCACTCTTGTATTATCTCAGCTTTTTGCTCTCCTGTGTGCATGATATGACCTTGCGGTTGGAAAAATACAAATGTGATATGGGGCATTGTAATATATACTCTACGTAGGGTTATATAGCACATAACAACTGCAGAGTGTGCGTATAGATCTAGTACATGTTGTAACCCATATTTTGTATTGAATGTTTCTTTTCTGATTCATGCATTATTGGATTGATAGACAATAATCAATAAGAACAATTAACATTCCCAAACACCGCATTACATTTACATTAGATTACCCTAAAAACGAGAACATATTACGTAACAGACCACTTTTCGTGCAAAAACAGGGTGTGAGTGTGAGTGCGAGTGCTGGCTGTCAGAGATTAGCTGCAGGAACACAAGCAAGTGTGACAGACAAAATCTCCAGAAGACGTGTAAAATGATTCTCTGAAGTGCTCGGAAAAATCTACCAGCCAAATTCCTTATGAAGCTGGACACAATGTATCGGATTACTTTTATTTGATGTCGATTATTTTTAAAGTCACCTTCGCTTTAGTGCATTCTTTAACACATGCCCAAGGATTGTGCACACAATCATACAGTATATAGTGGGAAATACTGTACTTTATTATAGGGTACCTACAGTATATTGGATCTCTGTACATCTTTTTAAAAAAAATTGCTATAATTTTTTATATTCATGAAAAGATTTTGCAAAAATGTGTGACAGTACAGGCTTTGCATACAATTAAATCAATCCATTTTTCCCTATTATTACTGTAGTTCTTTAATTCTTATAAAGCAAGTTATGCATTTTTTTTTATTAAAAGGCACATTCATAAAGCTTAAAACATCTTAATGGGCGTCCCATGCCCTTCCTAATTATTTAAGTTATATACATGCAACTTAAGAAAAAAATTATACAGCTATAATGATATAAGTGCAAATCTGATTACCACTGGAACATTATCATTCATTCTGCTTGTGTACAAGAGTCTTATGAATAAGGTTGCAATAAAATAGAGTTGGATCCAGATGGACTACATGCTGTGAAAACATCTGCCAAGAAGGAAAGATGATGACAAGGACATGGCTCAAAACTTCATGAATGTGTTTACACTATTTTCTGTAACTATTTAGATATGCTTATATGTAATTTTACCAGGACGCCTGTCATTCTGTTAGTCCACAAATCAATAAGTTGATCAGAAAATGTTCACATCATAAATTGGGGAGCGATTGTGATCTTGGTGACTTTGATGTTGGCCTGGTTGTTGGTGCCTGACAGCCTGTTTTGAATGTTTCAAAACTGGTCTGGTTATATTTACCTGCATAAGAGTCTAAAGAGTTTACATAAAAGCATATATGGAACACCTTGGTTATGAAATTACACTGTTGTGCAAAAGTCTTAGGCACCCTGTTTTTTAGTACACAACTTTTTCTACAGTACAGTATACCACTTATCCTGGTGCCTGTCCAAGGAGACTTTTGGTACGACGTGGGGGGACACACACCCATACAATACACACTATGGGCAAATTGCCCCATATGCATGTCTTTGGACTGTGGGAGGAAACCAACCAAGCATGGGGAGAAGAAACTCCACGCATGAAAACCCTAGGAGGGAATCGAACCCCGACCACGGAGGTGTGAGGGCACAGTTCAAAGGCATGCAGATACAGAACAAACACAACTCCTTAAAAGGTCCTGAAAGCGCTGTCACACCAAATACTGTCTTTGTTTCATTCATTAGTTTTTTTACATTTTTTTATCAGGTTTTTTTTTTTAGACATCAGTGGTTATCATTTTATTGCTGGTGTTTAAGACTTTTGCACGGTACCGGACAGAGAAAAATGGCCAGACTTGTTTGAGATGAGAGGAAGGCTAGGGTAGTTCTTGAGAACCAGTCTTGTCCACACAGTGATGAGCAGAATCCCAAAAATATGGCAAAAAACATAAAACCACAGCTGCCCAACTCACTGCAGAATTAAATCTGCACCTCAACTCTCCTGTTTCCACCAAAACTGTTTGTCAGGAGCTCCACAGGGTCAATGTACATGGCCGGGCTGCTACAGCCAAACCTTTGGTAACTTGTGCCAATGCCAAAGATCTTGTGAAACATGTATTGTTCTCTGATGAGTCCACCTTCACTATCTTTCCGAAATCCAGGAGAGTTACGGTGTGGAGAAGCCCCAAAGAAGTGTACCACCCAGAGTGAAGCATGCACAGAGTAAAGCATGGGGGTGGATCAGTGATGGCTTGGGCTGCAATATCATGGGAATTCCCTAGGCCCAATACTTGTGCTAGATGGGTGCGTCACTGACAAGGACTACCGAACCATTCTGGAGGACCATGTGCACCCAGTGGTTTAAACATTGTATCCTGAAGGCGGTGCCGTGTATCAGGATGATAATGCACCAATACACACAGCCAGACTGGTGACAGAGTGGTTTGATGAACATGAAACTGAAGTTGAACATCTCCCATGGCCTGTACAGTCACCAGATCTATATATTATTGAGTCACTTTGGGGTGTTTTGAAGGAGCGAGTCAGGAAACGTTTTCCCTCCACCAGCATCACGTAGTGACCTGGACACTATTCTACAAGAAGAATGGCTCAAAATCCCTCTGGCCACCGTGCAGGACTTGTATCTGTCATTCACAAGACGAATTGATGATCTATTGGCTCCAAAAGGAGGCCCTACACCATACTAATGAATTATTGTGGTCTAAAACCAGGCGTTTCAGTTTCATTGTCCCACCCCTGTATGTATTATATACAGTATGCACTACTATACATAGCATACTTTGTATGCATTTAACTGTAGATTCACAAGAACAGGTCTATCTTAGTGTACTTTCTTATATAAAAAGGTCATATATTTTCAATATAAGAGACAATAAAAGTAATTTTCAAAAACGTATTTCCAATTCTTTTATAAACTAGAATTTCCATACATATAATACATATTGCTGTTAACATATTAACAGACTCAAGACCCCTTGATACTGTAGCGCTGATCTTAACCAAACTTTTCAAGAATTAATGGATGTCATAACTGCAGACAAACACACATCATTATATCATATATATAACATGATATCTAAACAGGACCTTTACAGATCTGAATGAAGCTGCATACCTGCACTCGCTGAAGATATCACCAGGGTTTCCTGATCCCGCAAGAGGTGCCAATCACCTCCGTCTCCCTGTTCTCGTCTTTTCAGTTCCATGTCCTCCAGTTCCTGTTCAGAAGTTTCCACTCCTAGGTGTTTCGCAGGTGCTAAAGGTTCCATCAGTTTGTGCTCCAGCAGAATGTACCAGTCGTCGCTCTCCGCTTGTTGCTGCACTTCTCTGAGTTTTTGTTCCAGAAGTTCTACTGCCTGTAACCTGCCTTTCATCCTCTCTATTTCCAGCAATCTTTGTCCAATATCCTCCACTTCTTGTAATCTTTCCTCTAGTTCCTCTATAGTTTCTTCAGACATTACTTGACCTGACTTGATCATCAATTCATGCACTGTGTCTCCTACTTGCATCTCTCTTATCCTTTGTTCAGAAATATGCTTCTGAGATTGTCCAGAAGTTTCTCCTCCCTGCATTCTCTTTTCGTACATTACTACCGTCTGTATTCCCTCTCCATCCCCTTCGAGTTCTATCTTTTTCCTCATAACCTTCATCATTTGCTCACTGCCTCCGACATCCAACTCTAGATTTTCTCCAGCAAAATCGGGTCCTATTTCTAGTTCCTCACTGTATTCTGTCATAGCCCCATTCTCTTTTCTTATTTTGATGATCTTTATACTCTTTTCTGATGATTTTTCTATCCATTTCAGCTCTTCTCCTTGTGCTTCAGCTTGAGAGGACTGCAGGGACACTAAGCATGAAAAACAGAAATACTGTAAAGGAAAGGGCTGATATTTAATAAAATTGACAGGTCAGCAGAATTTCCAGCAAGACTTTTTTTTTTTTTTTTTTTTTTTTTTTTGTTATCAGCTCTTAGACCATCTGCATTAAATATATCAAATAATTAGCAGGTAAATACATTGCCTGGCCAAAAAACAGCCACTTAGTCAGAAGTGTCAAATTATTGCCTGGCTCACGCAACGAAAAACAAATAAGGATATTGTAGAAATGACTGGAACTGGGATAGAAACTAACACAGTGTATTACACATTAATAAAACATAGAAAGTTTGGACAAACCTGGCAACCCATTTCTTTCTCATTAATAGATATGTTTTTTTTTTCTTTTCATTTTTTTATTTTGATGACTTCTATGTATAATATTTTATGTGTATTATGTGTTGCATACTGTATACACAAGCTCTGAAATGCACGGCAAACCTTATCAGAACTCACATGATAGCTTCTTCAAGGGCTGATAAGGGCGAGGTGCGAGGAGGACAAACCAATCATCAGCTTCCAATTTCCGGAGCTTAAATGTAGTACTTTCTGAAATGTCAGCATCTGTGCAAAACATTGTTTGCATCGTAGTCAAACTTAACTTAAATGCTCCTACTGTATTTTTTCATGACCATGTTTAAGGCGGAAAATGCAAGCACATAAGAAATGTGTGAACAGAAAGTTCAGTTATTAAATGTACCTGATGATAAGTATGAAAATGAATGCTGAGTGCGAAAGGAGCGTCCGCCCAGTTGTTGAGAGCTCTCATTATCTGGCTTAAACGTCTCATGTCTTTCTTCATAAACAAGGGTCTCTCCACCTGTTTGTTCATGTCTGATTTCCTGGACTCTCGACCATGATTCATCAGAGCCAAGTTCTTGTAATAAGTCATCAAACTCCGGTTGATTTAAACGTTTCAAAGCCAAAGAATCACTATCGCTTGCTGAAATAATAATTATATCATTATTAATAGTAGTTGACAGACATACAGACGTTCTAAGATATTTATGCAGGGGAAATAATGCCTATTCAGAGGTGATTTAAGCACTGTAGGCCTAAATATATATCATTCAGATATCATAACTGCTACAGTAGGTGGAAACCTTGTATGGCCAAAATCATAATTTTTTAAAAGAGAGAGAGTTAAAAAAAAAATTTTTTTTAAAGATTTTTAAAAAAATCCTGCTGACAATCTGAGGATCCAATGACGCTGCTCTGACCAACTTTCAGTTGTTAAATATTTGTAAAACCCACAGATTGATGCAAAGAATGACAGAAGGATATTTTTTAAATAAAAAAAAACTGTATATATAATTTAATTTGATAAATTATATAATATATAAATTATAGATTATATATTTAATATAAATTATTATATACATATAATTTTATTAGATTTGATATTTTGTCTATATATAACCATATATGACACATACAGTACAGTATATGGTTGCCAGTTTTTTTCTCTTAAATAAAGCACGGGCTTTTCAATAGTGTTTATATGAAATATACTTTCCT
This sequence comes from Clarias macrocephalus, assembly GCA_011419295.1. Taxonomy (NCBI): domain Eukaryota; kingdom Metazoa; phylum Chordata; class Actinopteri; order Siluriformes; family Clariidae; genus Clarias; species Clarias macrocephalus. The sequence continues at coordinate 113,396 of JAAGKR010001569.1, read as the reverse complement.
TTAAGCCTAAAAAAACTCCGTCCACAATTTCACTATTAAATCTCAGTACTTACCATTATCTCATCTCTGAATACACCTCATTATGATAGAACCCTGCAAATACAGATACACAAAGACAAACCTTTTCTCTTGATGGCTGAGCGTAAAAATTCTGGAGCTGGTCGCTCGATGGTGGAGCTCGCCTCTAAAGATTCTGCATGAGTTGGCCCATGGAAACGAAATTTAGACCTCAAATTCAACCTGCCCCTTCGGGCCTTGTCTGGGCTCCTGTGGTTCCTAAGATATGAATGAGCATTTGTTGAATATTGATTTCTCTGGTTCATGTGACTACAAGTTTTTTTGGGACTGTTATAATATATTATAATACATATGACTGTCTAAGTACAGTATACAGCATATAATCAGCTATAAGCTGATACCTGAAAAAGGCATGATGCTCTGCAGCATTTCTCCACAGGCGTTTGCAGGCACGGTAGCTGGACAGGCTGAATTTGATTGTACTTTCAGATGCATCCTGGTTAAGATCCAAAAGAAAATCACCTATTCAGTTTCATATTCAATATGTCATCTAAATTATTATTAGTGAAGTAACTTGGTAGATTCTGCTGGTTTCCCCATCATCATCATGACCATGATGATGATGATGATGCATGATGATCATCATCATTCAACAAACCTGAGTAACGTTTATTGAATGTAATGTGATTTTGCAAGAAATTTGAGGAACCATGTTTTCATACAAGGAATTTATTTGGTAATATAATATATAATCATGATATAATGATCATCATCGTCATATTGCTCATACATATTTGCACACTAGAAAACAAGATATATAATTTTAATAATAACATCATGCTCCAGAACATTTCCACTCTTGAGCCAGTATGTCAGGTGTGTGGTATACATGCTCACCTCTGAGTGCAAAATCTTGGCCTTGAAGTTGTTGCGCCTGTAAGACATATTTAAAACACTAGGCCAGAGGAAACACTGTGTCTTTGTCTCATCCTCACATACCACCAGTCCATCAGCACCCACTCCCAACATCACTTCTTCTCCACTGGCATCCTTAACACAGAGACCGATAAGCACAAACAAATCAAGTCAGAGTGTTTACTCTAGATATTGACAGAAAGAAACACAGAGGAGAAATAATGCCAGAAACAGCATTTGCTTATGCTACAGTACCTTAGCAGGATGCAGGTGTACTCCATACATATCAAGCGTCTTAGCATTCTGCAGGAAAAGCTGGTCTGCTTCAGCAGGGCTCATAGAGCTGGATCGAAACATACAGAAAATATAAATAAATAAATAAATAAATACATAAATACATATAAGTGTATGGGAATGTGTATTGATGTTTTTAAAATGAATTTAAAACATATTTCCTCAAATAATATATAATTTATTTAGATTTGATTTTGACATTTAATTCATAAATTAGACTCCCTGAAAACAGGCTATATAATATTTTATATGATGATGATATTTATGAATAACCAAAATACTTGAGTGTGCGATGCAGCTCTGCCACTTTCTCTTCCAGCTCTGGAGTCTGACTGGGTGCCAGGGGGATTCTACTGAAGAACTCATTCCCATGTAGCTCAGGATTATAATCTCCGAATTCCGATTGGACCGTGTATGATCCTAAAACTGCCAACATATCTGAAGGACAGGCCAGACGGCTAGTCAAGATGTCTGCCCTTAGCTGAAGACACAGTAAGTATCTGAAGAAAAGAAAAACAATAGTAAAGAAGTAAGTATGTAAATGAATGGAGTATATATTGTGTGCTTATACACACATTAACAAAGGGTGGAAACCTGACACAACTTGAACTTTTGTTGAAGCTTGATAAGTGTATATAAAGAGGGAGAAATATTCTGAGAATTATACAAAAGAAACATTTCTACATTGTAAATGCATTTTACTGGTGTTTTGTTCTGGACCGGAAATGCAGCTGTTAAAAAGATAAATAAGAAAGAAAAATGCTTATTTTGCTAGTACATTTCAGTTTGGGTTGAGTTATACTGTAGGATGTTTACTAAAGGTTGGATATTGTAATATGAAACTGCATTCAAAAAAAAAAAAACCCACTAGTGAAAATGCTAATTTTCTAATTCAATACAACAATCTTATTATAAATTACTGTATATTATTAACAGCAACTGGAGTGAAAAGCAGAATCTTTAAAATATTTATATAAGTTTCATATTTTCTTAGCAGTTGCAATGTCTCTTATTTTGCTTCAATGGCAGCGTGCACTCGACTGGGAATGGATTCTACAAGTTTGTGTAAAACCTTATGATGCATTTTAGATCAAATCCATTGGAATGTCATTTAAATACCTTCTTCAGTAGAAGAGATTATGCATCAGGAAAATCTGACCTTTTGTACATTTAAGGTAGTCATTATCACAAACTTTTAAATAGTAAAATAATAAATAAATAAACAAACAAATAAATAAATAAATAAATAACACAGTGGCTTAGTGGTTAACAATGTTGCCTTGCACCTCCAGGGTCCGGGTTCAATTCCTGCTTCAGTGTACATGTTACCCCCACCACAATGATGATGATTTATTCTTCATTTGAAATTTTAAAGATAATATTAAGTTTTTAAAGCTATCTGTAGGTCAGTAGAAAATCAACTGGTTACTACTGATAAGGTTAAGATTAGGGGTATGTACTGTACATGCATATACTACTGTATATGGCTGAAGGTATACAATCAACTGACCATTACACCAATAAATGGTTCTTCTGCAAATTGTTGTCACAAAGTTAGAAGCAATCAGTTGTCTAAGTTGTCTTTTGTGTGGTGTAGTATTACAGTTTCCCATCACTGAAAATGGAATATTCTGGAATCTGCTCCAGCATGACAGTTGCGCTGTGCACAAAGTTAGATCCAGGAAGACGTGGAAGAACTTAAGTGTCCTTAACCCAACACTGATGATCTATTACAGGAATCTGTAGTAGTTCCCGTCCCTAAATCCACTGGCCCTAAAATTCTAAATGATTTCACACCTGATGTCCTCACCTTGACTTTAATAATAAATAAATAAATAAATAAATAAATAAAAAGAGAGTCTGGTAAGATCAGAACTCCTAAGGAAAACTTGACCCCATGGAGTTTGCCTACACTGTACATCAGCACAGGGGATGCGACAGGTACTTACATTATGTTTTTTTTATTTATTTGACCTGATGAATCACGTCGTCACTTAAACATATCCAAAACAAAAGATGTGACAACTGATTTTAGGAAACAGTCTCATACACACAATCGTCACAAAACAAGGCCAACCTGAGCAATGTGTGGCATCATATAAATAGGCTTTGGACAATTATTGACTCAAAATTGAACTCTGAAGAAAACTTAGCTGTGGGTTAAAAGCGGCACTAGAAGTTACACTGTCTGAGGAAATTGTTCTACTTCCATGTGACTGTCAGATTTTATCAGGCTTTTCTTGAATCGATTCGATTTTTTTCCTTTGGTGTCATGGTTCTTTCTCAACATAACGAGAACTCTCTTAATCAAGTTGTAAAATGGTCACATAAGTTGATTAGTGAAACCGGTGTCCCTGTATACCCGATAGTTACAGCATATAGCCAATACCATTATAAATGACAAATTGCATCATTTGCACAGTGAGTTTCAGCGTGTCCCCTCTAGGCATTGGTTTATAGTACCATAGTGTAAAACTAGGCTGCCATCTTACTCCTAAACAAGCTGAAACAATGCACTTGAGAGTATGTTTCTGTATCCTATTTATTTTTACTGTATATACTTTTGATCAAAGCGGCACAGTGACTTAGTGATTATCACTGTTGCCTTGCACCTTCAGGTTCCAGGTTCAATACCCACCTCGGGTCTGTGTGCATGGGGTTTGCATGTTGTCTCTTTGCTTGGTGGGTTTCCTTCGGGTACTCTGGTTTCCTCCCACAGCCCAAAGATATGCAGATTTTGCCTAATCCATTGCAATGGATTGGCACCCCATACGCCCTGTGCCTACTGTAAGTCTCCTGGGATAGACTCCAGGCCCCCCCCCCCCCCATTCGATTATCACTTTTTATCATTTAAATTTTTACTATTTAATTTTAGCATTGTATTTTGGGTTGATTGTGGTGTAAAAATGTGTGTTGATGAATGCCATGCACTTTTGGGAAAAAAAAATCTACCTACAGGTACAAATATAGTAACCTAGTCCTGAACTGGACCATTGGGAGGAAATGAAACACTGAGTGCACTCTAGGTCTCCTCATCTGACATTAGTGCTTGAGTGCTTCACTAATGTTCCTGAGGCTGAATGAACACAAATCCACAGGACCATTCTCAAAAATCTAGTGGAACGCATTTCCAGAAGAATAGAGGTTATTACAGCATTTAAAGGAGAACTACAATCTGAAGTGCAACATTCAAAAAGTACATACTGGTGGGTTTGATGGTCAGGTCACTACACTACACTACCGTATAGTGTGTCCATGTTAATAGAAGGAGAGAGAGAGAGAAAAATGCATGAATGTCAGATGGAGATACAATAGATCTTACCTTGTAATGTCTTCAGCCAGTACAGAAGGGTCAGGTGGGTAGAACTTGACACAGAATGAAAATGTAGCAACTTCACCTGAAACCACAATCAGCAGTGAGCATAAGTATACCTGCACACAAACACACAGATCTAATATGTTACTAACACTACAGAACAGAACCATTTTACTCACTTATGATCTGCTTTTGAACCTTTTTGGATAAATCCAGCCACACCTAAGGAAAGAAAGTTACAGGTCAATACTGTATCATGCTGTAAATAATAAAGATGGATACACTAAAGACACATTAAAATCAGAGAACTAATTAAATATGATGTAATTAAATGTTAAATGAAATCATTCACCTTGCTGTTGGATGAATCCCATGCTGCCAGGCCAAAATAGTCCTTCTCTAGCAGGTTGAGATACTCACACACATTATCGAACAGAACCTGGCCGATTGCTTTTTTCTATAAACACAGATACATAAAAATGCTGTCATAATCGTTTAAAACAGACATATATAAATGATATAATGATATAAATATTGGGAGCTAAAAACTGAAAGCTGGGAACTGACCTCCAGGTCACGCTCGATAACGGTGTCATCCAAAAGTCTAACTTGGCACTGGAATGTGGTCATTTTTATGCTTCTACAGCACCGATTTTTATAAGCATAACTGGGATGAATCGGCACACTGCAAAAAATTGGGATTATGGCAATGTTACATATTATATGTTATATATTATAGCAAAGTGCTATTAAATATATGTGACACTGATACCAACATAACACTTAAGATTAAAAATACGACAGAGATTTGTTACACTTCATTATACCACGTCTGATTTGAGTAAATGTTTGGCACCATATAATTTATATGGTTAGTATAATAATTCCAGCAAAAACACAAAATTATTCACACCCCTACGATATATCGATGCAATCTATTATTATTATTATTATTATTATTATTATTATTATTCAGTTTATTATCATTATTAATGCATGTTTTTCTAGAAACTATAGAACATTTTTTATCTTATCTATAAAGGTCTGGGAAATAATCTATTATAGTGTGTTATTTATTGATTTATTTATTTATTCCTTTGTAAAGCAATTCAGCAGAATAAACATTTATATTTATATTTATATCCAATTTGCTTAAAAACTACTAATAATAGGAAATAATAAATCAAGAAATAAATAAATAATAAAGAAATATTCTATAAATAGAATATTTTAAATAATAATAATTATAATAGAAAAAATGGGGTTTACTGCTTAAAATACATGGAAGAAATATTTATACCCCTAAGTTATATAAAGTATATGCAATCTATAATAATAATAATAATAATAATAATAATAATAATAATAATAATAATAATAATAATGCATGTTTTTCAAGAAACTATAGAGAAACAAATTTTATCTTATCTATGAAAGTCTATTATAGTATGTTATTTATTTATTTATTTATTTATTTATTTACTCAAAGAAGTAACTAAACCTATTGAAAGTCAAACCTTTGTACCTCAATATCTAACAACTACAGAACTGTTTGATAAAACTTTAATTTACTAAGATGATTTACTATGTAATTTTCGGTGAGTGTGTTTGTATCTACGCATATGTGAGGGATGGAAAGTTGCCCTGCCCACACTGCACTGTTCTGCTGGCAGATATGGCTGTGGATGTTTTCAAGAGATAAACATACAGTACACTCCTCCAACAAGCACTCGCACACACACACTTACACACTTACTCATACAGATAAACACACATACACACTCAAAAAAATAGCACTAAATCTCCAATAATAGTGGAATACTTATAAATAAATACTGTCCAGAAAACATTCCATAAATAAAACTGCAAGCAAGTACAACTAAAAAACTGCTTGATAAAGATTTTCACCTTGTTCTGATCAACATTGGCAGGTTAATACATTATAGGCAGGCAAACATGCTGCTAAAAAGCAAAACGCTTCATAGACCTGGATTAGAATTAAAACTATTTTCATACAGATGAATTCACATTAAAGAAAGCTGTTTTTTTATGATATTAAATTCAAATAATTATAGTGGCTCGAGCAATGTAATGTTTGAATAAACAAATATTAACAAAAGTAAATGTTGAATTTACTTTAACACCATTGCATTAACCTCTCAAAATCCACAGTCAAACCGTAATCTCTATCAAACTAATAAATTGAAATGAATCAGCAATTCAGTTATTTAACAATAATAGATTATCTGCAGAACATCCAAATAAAAGCATGAATAAATAACATATCCTAAGATATATATTTCATCTATAAAATACACTATTTTGCTTTACAGTAATACAAAATTTAATTATATTTACTTCATATTAACTGTGTGATAAAATCAATTGCATTATCACATTTATTAATTACATAACTTTAGTTAGATAACTTTATTACATAACATATATGTATTTATTTATTTTAAACACAAACATACATAACATCTTTAAGCAAAAGCACTTAATCCAATAAAAACAAAAAACTTACCTGATCAAGTGAGACGTTCGTTAGTTCTCACTTCGACTCAACTGAAGCTTCCATGACGTTACAGCTGAGATAAGGGGAAGAGAGCTTCAGAAGAAAACTGGACTATCTTTTAGTATGCATACAGTAACAACTACAGTGAGTATAGAGCATTTTTTCACATACAGTGCATTCTTTACCACTGTTTCTTATCAGTTGTCATTTTAAATGATCTGAAAAATAATAATGTGCAATTAGACAAGATTGTCACTACAACTGTCTTCCATGGGATAAAAAATAAAGAAAGAAATAAAGAAAGAAAGAAAGAAAGAAAACCTGTGTTGAAAACGAATCAATAAAAACTCCTGGTTGCTGGATCAAGTGTTCAACCAATACACAAAAGCCCTTTCTGTGGGTGCGTCTGACACCATTTTCAATCATTCTATATAGTACAGCACCATAGCTCATGAGTAGATATTTACTACTGTAGCATGCGATTTTAGAACACAGTCATGGTAAATGGTCAGTCAGAGTGACCTGGCTGCTAACCCTGATCCACCAACCTAAGCCACTTATGGAAATTCCCAATGTATTTAATGTACAAAAAACTTATTTTATTTTATTATTTTTAATGTGAAAAAAAAAATGCTACAGTATAGGTCCCATGGAAGTCTGATAATTCCAGTACCATGGTTTTTTTTGTCAATACCACGGTATTTATTTGCTGATGTAGTACATGTATCACACTATTCTACTATGGTAGCATAGTATGGTATGATGGAACACGTTCCAGAATACTGTCAAAAATATGTTGTACATATTGAAAATACCATAATGGTAAAATGTATATAGCATGGTAGTATTTTACCTGTTACAGTGCACTCCAAAGGTTAATACACTACTTTGGTCAATACTATGGCACTCCATATGGTTACAGCAATGGCTACCAAAGCTACAGACATAGTATACGCAGTGCCACATTAGATATCTCCTGAACTCTGCTAACCTGCAGAATAAGTATAATGGTATTCACCATCCTACTACGTGTTGCATAGTACCATAGTATGGGGTATGAAGGACAGAATGATGTAGCATTCTATAGGGCATGTACCATTGTACTAAAGTATGTACCATGGCAAAACCATGTACCATAGTCGTGTGGTAACATGACATGATATACTGTCCAAATACCATTCTACAGGCACCACTGGATTACCAGGGCAAGTATAACATGGTCATTTATTTATTTATTTATTTATTTATTTATTTATTTAGTTAGTTAGTTAGTTAGTTAGTTAGTTATTTAGTTATTCACTCATTCATTTTCAATGGGAACCCAGTTTGTAAAGCATACAGTAGTAATGTCAATGTCCAGACACAATTTACATCAATCTGAGTTAATACAGGACTTAAAAAAATTTTTTTGTAGAAGATGTCAAATGTTATATTCACATCCAAATAGTTTAAAGCCCAAAAACTGCATGAAATGATTTCCCAAAATGGAGAAGTTGTCATAAAGAACCAAAGCTCTCAGTTGACGTCTCCAGGTTCTTGATGAAATGGTTTTCAGTACCAGTGTTCCTCAGAGATGAATTCTCCTGAGAATGCATGAAAATTCATTATTTCCAATGCTCGCTCAGATGAGGGAACAAAAATGAATTACAACTTGCATTAAAAATGCTTCTTTTTCTTAGAGTATTTATTCTAATTAAATATACATACTTATATTTTACAACAAAATCAAGTCCTATAGGTTCCGAACATGACCTGATCCATGTAATAAAGCGCTAACGTTTTAAATAAATTACACAAGTAGCAATAAGTAGGCTATAAACTGACATCAAAATACAGAAAGTGCTTAGAAGAACGATCTCCTGTGTTCTGCATGGTTTATATTACCATCAAACCTAGATGGAATGAATGTGTCCTGCTGGGCTTAATTTTTCCACCTGCATGGGCTCTATCACACCGGGTGTCAAATCACCCACACATGGTGCAGACATAATGAATTTTAGATTCACTTTACCTAAAGTAAAAAACAAACAAACTCTCGGTGGTGGAGAAAAGCAATAACAACTGCACATTTAGTAGGACGACCCAGATGCTATCCTACTGTTTTCAACAGACGAACCTTAATATCAGACCCAGAAATCATAAAACAAACAAGCTAACAAAGTTCTCAAAGTCCTTAAACTTACCAGTATGATAATAGAATTAAAGAAAAGGGACAAGTAATTATGTCATTAAAATGTGATATTATTAGTAGCAATTCATTATTAAAGTAAAAAAAAAAAAAAATTATATACGGTATGTGGGAACACAGTTTTACTGTGGCAAGTTCCTAAAGATACAATTTAAAAATTGGTGGATTATGTAATTTCAGCAGCAACCTCATTTCCCCTCTCGTCTGTTCCAACCACTCAGCTTTCAGCATCACCGGTATCCTAATCAGTTGTCGTTGTCGTTCTCACTGGTTCAATATTAAGTTTGGTAAGGTTGACTGGATCAGAGCAACTCCAAAACTGTAGCTCTTGTTAGATATTCCATGTCTGCACCACTGAGACCCATCAGAAATGATCCAAGGAAGGAAAACTGGTGAGCCAATGATAGGATGAACATATAGTTTATGACTGTTTTGGTTGTAGAAAGGGGTGGTCATAATGGTTGTGCATATAGAAATAGTTCTTACTTTCATAACTGTGTTCTGTTATTTGGCACAATGAGAAGTCTTGGATTGACGTAAACACCCATCAGAGGTTATGGAATATAGATTTCCCTTCTGTCAGTATTCAAAAACAATGGATGCAAACCAGCAAATAATCAAAGAAAGAGTTATTTTATTTAGATTTTCTTTATTTATTTACAACCAGCACTAATTTAGGTCGCATAGCCTACAGCTCTCAGGAGTACCACGTGAAACATAACACTGCGAATACAGTTAAATGCCATGTTTCTCTAAATCATTTTTCTAAAACAAAAATATCTTATTAGTGGTGGGTTGGAGGTTACGGCTGCAGTACAATGAAAAGGGCAGCCAGAGGGTTTTATTTATAAATAATGAAAATCTTGCCTTAATGTTTAGATAATTAGGTAGTGCAGATTCCATTATCCATTTCCATAATTCAATCAATTGTATAACATATCAAATCATAAAATTATACTTTCCTTAATCAGGGTGGCTTCATGAGGCACATTAAAAATGTATAACATTTGTGAATCAGAGGAATGATGTAAATACCTTGTATTTACAGGAAGAAAGAGAAAAGGAAGGGTATGGGAAATGAATGAAAAAGGATTAAAAAAGAAGAATGTGAAGCAAAAAAAAGAGAGAAAGAAAGCGAAGGCAATAAATAGAAGATGGAAAGAGAAGAAGAGGAAAAAAAGGCTGCTAGGTTGGTAATAAGATTAATAAGAAAATAAGTTTCAGTACTGTGCAATGGAATCAAATGGTTTACTGTGACAGAGAGCAAAGTGCTTAAAAACTGGTTGTTTACAGTATGTAACAATCTCAGCAGCAACCTCATTTCCCCTCTTGTCTGTTTCAACCACTCAGTATTCAGCATAAGCAGTATACTAAACACCAGGCTGATCATCTCTCATTATCTGCACCTGTTTCTCAATAGTTAATGCCTGATGGTTTTTATGCTTGAATTATTCATAGGTTTTCCTCTGGGTGCTTCAGTTTCCTCCCGCAGTCCAAAGACATCCAGACTTAATTGGCTTTCACAAATTGTCCCGTGTGTGTGCCCTGTGATTAATTGGCACCCAGGGGTATACAGGTATACCCTGTATATGGGATATATGGGAAGCGGTATAGACGATGAGTGAGTGAAAAAAAAAAAAAAAAAAAACATTCCTCTGAAACTGGTCAGGTACAGGGACTGGACTGAAAATTAGACCCAAAAATGTCTGGCTCTTTAGAAGGAAATCTTAAGAAATTAGACTTTTCACAGTATTTCATGATGAATTTACCAGAAAAAAAAGAAAAGAAAATACAAATAAACAACCTTGCTAAATTGCATAATTGCATCTATAACATACCATATTTAAGATTCTGTAGTAACATTCCACAAATTTCCTTTTTACCCACTTCCCCTTCTTTCCGTGAGTTCGCTTGTCATTATCACTCTCTAAATTAAGGGTGCTCTGATCAATCGTCTAACTCTTGTTTATGTTCATACATGCCTAATACTTTTGCTTTGGGGTGATATAGAAAGTCAAAATACAATATGACAGAGTGGCCTCTTGATGTGACACATTGTTAATATGGTGGATATTTTCAAGCATTGAAAATGCAGTGAAACTTTACATTGACACAGTACTTGTGTGAGCAGACTTTTTTTCAGCGTTTGATATTTTCTCCAATATACGCCATAATTTAATTGTAGACAATTCCCACCCATGTTCAGGGGACACCTCCATTAATAGGACGGTTTGGGTTTTTTCAAGTCTGTCTTAAGTCAAACCTAAGGAGCATCCATGTACATCACACTAGGTCTTGGCTGATATAAATTTTCCAAAACCTATGGTTATGTACTTGGGAGCCTCAATTTAAATTTAAGACAGACTTGAAAAAATCTGAACTATCCCTTTAAGAGACAGCACCCAACCATGTGCTATTACATGTTTCCTCTCACACAAAATGCCAGAACATGTTTTAGAACGGATGCTCACCATTGCTAGGGCGCATCGTAACACAGTTTGTAGAGAGTGCTATTCGCCATCACCCCCTCTCTGCCCACATGAGCTCTGAGGCATCCATGACTCACGGTGCTATGATTGATGTGGGAGTACATGTATGCCATCTCGCCACACAGCCAATTCGCTCTCAGCAATGGAAGTAGCATCAGCTGGGATTCCAATGTGAGCAGACTCTAAAAAGCTCATAATATAACACAAGCTGTGCACTCGAATAGAACTGGATTTAATACGTCTAATTAAACAGTAGTGCTCTGATCAAGACAGAAACTGTCTCTCCATCTCTGTGATATTTGCACAGATGCAATGGTAGTCATTTGTTACAAATTTTGTTATGTATCAAATCAAAAGTCATGTATTGAATAATATGGTATGTCGTACTGCATCATTACACCCCCATGCATATTATTGCTACTTATGGATGGTGACTTTGGCAGGCTGGATTGCCATAGGAGTATTGTGAAGCCCAGGGCCAAAGAGAGGGAAGAGCTTCCCAGAAAATTTGTCGTTGTAGGTGATGAGGTGTGCCCCAGTGACTGCATCCCAGAAGGAAACCTCGCTTTTGTCCATGTTGAGTTTCACCCTGATTATCTCTGGCCTTTTTTCAACAATTAGGGCGGTGCGAGGAGTAGTCAGACCGCTGTACACCCCTTTACTTAAGCCGATGCTCCAAACGCCCCCTGATGTAGTTACTGTGAACTTCCTCTTGCGGGCCACAGACTCCTTACACACTCCGAGGACCCACTTTGGATTGTCCCCTACATTGACCTCCCAGCGATGACGCCCAGACACAAAACCTTCCGAGCCCAGGACGAAGACGCAGGGGTCAAAGCGTTCAGGGTTGTCTGGGACCGATTGCCTCTCTGTGTTCTCTTTTACACTTGAGTAGTCGGGAGACATGAAGAGCCACGGTGAAATTGTGTTGGGATCCATCAGCACTGGAACTGCAGAGAAGACAACAATTCTGACATTAAGTTTAGAATCAAATTAAACATCATCTAAAACCAGAGCATATATTTATTCTTAGATCTAAGACTAGCTTTTAGGCAATAGTAAGTACTTTTCCACACTCGTTAATCATCCCATTCCAAATTTATTTATTCTCCAATTATTGGAGAATTATAATAACCACTACTCTTCTAGGCTTTCCAGTAGATTCTGAAGCACTGCTGTAGGGATTTGCTCATTCAGACACTGAAAAATTCAACTCAGGATTTAATTACTAAATGAATTAAAGATAATATTTTGTTGATGATGATTAGAAAGGGGGGCATTTCCGTTAAGGGCATGCTTTATGATACAAAAATCCACACTTACAACATTTAACCTGAGACCGCATGCTCTCCCAAACTTTGTAATCTAGTGCTCCAACATGCAAGGCCACATTGATGAGAACCCCAGGAGGAAACTTATGGGACTCTTCATCAGTCCACTGGGCCCTGTGCAATATCAAAACAACATATCTCAAAATCACTGTGTTCAAAACAGCAGGTTCAAATTATCTTTTGAAGCAGAATAAAAGCAACACTTACCTTTGTTTAAGATTCTGGTATTTCTAAAAGTAAAAAAATATATTTTAATTAATACTTAGCAACAGAGGCATGAACTTCCTTTACTACTTTAAAAAGTCATTTCAGATGGCATGCACTGCTCTGAAAGAACGCTAATCAACATTAAAAAAGAAATTTCTTACTTGTAAGACAACCAAATCCTCTGCATCCATCTCTTTGGTCACTGACTGAATCAGTGCAGAGAGAGCAGCGATATCGCGCTCGATGCTTTCAATCTTCTCATTCAGCATCTTTTTCTTCTGCTCCTCTTCTTTCTTCAGGGCTACAATTCTGGAATCTTCTTCTTCTTTTAAAATCTGACGGAGCCTCTCGAACTCCTGTCTGATTTTCCGCTCTGCTTCCTCTGACTGTCTCTGTAAAGTAACCAGTTTGGTGTTTTCAAAGGTCTCGTCATTACACCACGGACAGCATTAGGATTGTGCATATAAAAGCAGAGAGTAAAAGTTGACAGTGAATATCAGTTACCTTAATATAACTGACTGTATCAGTACATCGTTTCTTCACCCTTTTAAAAGACTCCACTTTATCAGCAAGTATCTTGATTTTAAAGTTCAGCATTTCCTGGAAAAAAACACATATTGGTTCCTATGTTAAATAGGATTTGTTTCATTATACTGTAAGTCTGGTTATATCATACTACAAAACTATCAGGATTGGGTTAGTTGTAAATAAGGAGGTAGTGTGATGAATGTAGTTGTTACACGAGTATGTTGGGAATTTTAGTCCTCCTTACACAAGCAATCCCTTCAACAGCAAAAGAGCTAGCATTAAAGTTTGTGTGCTTGTGTAGAGGGCCATAGCATATGAATTATCTAACATTCATATTCATAAAATAATTTAGTGCCTCACTCTACACTGTGCATTTGGCCATCTTCATCCTGAAAAGTACAATTCCCATCAGGATTTAAATATTGTATGATGGGGGTGAAACACTAGCCAATCATGGGAGTCTATGAGCTCACACAAATGGAAGATATTGGATAGTTATAATAATAACTATCCAATATTATAATAATAATAACCTTAAGCCTTACACTATTTGGTCAAATGTATGTGGACACTATCACACCTGAGAACAGATGAGATCAGGTGTCCAAAACTTTTGGCCATATAGTGAATTTAGTGACATTCTGAGCAGATGTTAACTGTCCTGCACAGCTGGACAGTGTTTGGTTGTTGTGATATAACAAGTTTGATTCACTCATAACTATTATCAAGTCTTACTGAAATGCTCTTATCACCAATCATCAGTACTTCGTTAACCAATTGATATAAAATACAATATTTTATAAATATGTACATTAGTCGGTGTGACCCCATGTTTTGTATGCATGTTAATCATTAGTTTTTGGTGTCATTACTAAGGACAACCGTTTTAAATCAAATAAGTTCTAATATACTTTATTTCTTGATTTCAGTCTGTGTGCGTGGAGTTTACAATTTGTTCTTTGTGGGTTTTCTCTAGGTACTCTGGTTTCCCCAGAATAAATGTGTCATAGGAGGATGGCTGTTTTCAGACAGTCTGAAGATTACGATTGGGGTGTGCGGTCCAGGGTGGCCTCGGCCTTGTGCCCTTAGCTCCCTAGGATAGGCACCCTGACCCTACACAGGCTAAGCAGCAGGGAGAATGAATGAATGAATGAATGAATGATTTGCAATGATTTGCCACTTTGAAGGGACAAGCGTACCAAAACCTTATCAGGAAAATGGGGTCATCAATTGTCTTTTACTCATTCACGTATCATGTATATTGCTATATAGGCCTGGAGGCAGGGTCCACTTTGGACAAGTTGCCAATCCATCGTAGGGTGCACACACACACACACACACACACACACACACACACACACACACACACAATGGCCAATTTTGGGAACACCAATTAGCCTAATTTCTATGTCTTTGGACTGTGGGAGGAAACCAGCGTACCCAGAGGAAATGCATCATGCACAAACTAAAAGCACACAGGCCGTGAGGCGGGAATCGAACCTGGACCCTGGAGGTGCAAGGCTCCTTTAATTCCTCAAAATTATATAATAATACTTAGGAACACATTCAAATTACATAATGTAGGACATAAAAAACTGTAATCAGCAGGTTAGTGTAAATAAAAAGCAGTTGGTGAACCTGGCAGTACTTGACTCCATGGTCCACAGGTCTGACGTCATGGCTCGAGTGCAGGGCGACGCACTCCGCACATATGGGCTCCTCATCATGGACGCAGTAGAGCTGCAGGTCGCGCTGGTGTAAGCCGCAGATCACAGGTGGAGCGCTGGTGATGCGCCATCCTCTCTCTTTCTGAAAAGACTCGGCCGTGTTCTTCAGGGCGCGGTTCGGGATCGGCGTCTCCCCTTCGCAGTCCTTCCGACACACGGGACACGTCTTCCCGCGCCGTTGCTTCCAGCTGGAGTCAAGACAATCTGTACAAAAGCTGTGACCGCATGAGAGTAGCAAAGGGTCTCGGAAGAGATCCTGACACACCGGACAGGTGAGATCGGACTCGAGAAGAGAAGGTCTGTCGGTAATATCCTCGTCCATCGCAGACGCCATGATGAGAAGCGTTTACTTTCACTTTCTGTTGAACTGCCAGAAGTCTGAGCCGAGCCGTGGGGTTACGGGGTTATTTTCCTCAACAAACCACTACTCTTACAGTCTTCACTTGAATCTAAAAACGCGGAACTCGTTTCTTTCTTTAGTAACTTTACATTAGCGAAAGCGTTAGCGCCTTTCTAATTAAATACAAAGTACAAAACTGCATTTCGAAGTTCCGTCTTCCCCAGCTTTCCGTCTCTGTGCTTATGTTGTTGCCAATCAGCGTCCTCTGTTCGAGCATGCGCACATTGTATTTTTAGACGCGTACTGCGCATGTGTGGCGTTTCACGACATTAGGGAGTGTTAGAAATTACTAGAAATTACTCATACATACACTGTATGAACAAGTGTATGTATTTTACTTTTAGCACCATTTATAACTGTGGAGAAAATTGGTCTCACTCCTTTTTACAAAGTTCATTAATGTCGGAAATGTTTGAAAATGTCAAAGGTCAAAGTCTGCACTGGAATTTGACTTGGCCGTTCCAACCCCCTAAGATACACTTTACACACACGCACAATATATGGAGACACGTTATAATTCTCTTTCCTGGTTTATATTTCTTTAATCTTGAAATATGCAATAATCTCCCTTGAAAAGTTGATAGATATGTAAAACCTTCATAACGGCTCTAATCTGAGGTACTGTAAAATGGTGATTTTTAAAGCTGGTAACTAACTATAAATGGTTTCCTGGGATGGTTTTCACGACAGCCAGTTTCGTCATGGTGTTTGATTGGTATTGCAAAAGCACTCGATAATACTGCTCTTGCCAGAACAATCCCAGAACAGCTGCCCTTTGTGTCTAAAATAATGACTGACTTGTTGTTATTAACTTAATGACCTAATGCCATATGTCATATTGCCATATTTTATTTCCTAACAGATATCATAACACATATGAATCCAATATTATTTTATAATGTGTCAAATAAATTAAAATTCAAACTTGTGATCAAACTTTTGACTGGTGCTGTATATTCATCTTCTATTCAGCTTATCCTATGTACAGGGTGCTGATTCATTGCAGGGCACACACTACAGGCAATTTGGAAATGCCTATTAACCTAATTTGAATGTACATGGAGGAAACCCACCAAGCATGCGGAGAGCATGCAAACTCCACACACACAGACCCAAGCAGGGAATCGACCTCTTGACCCTGGAGGTTCAGGGCCACATGGCCAACCACTACTTCACTTCTGGGAAAATTGTCTACTGTATTAAAGCCAAAAGTTTTTTGTTTCTACAGCACAATTTAGTAAGCCATTCCTAGTTTTGATTAATATGGCTACTTAATACCTGTGAAATCATAATGATTGAACAAGGTTTAAGTATTCTATTAATATTTAATTTGCATTTTGTATTTCATCTTTATTCCAGATGTCTGTGTAGAGGTTCACATTTTGTCTCAAAGTACATTTGGAATTTCTCCAGGGTGTCCATTTTTCTTGGCACTTCCTAAAAAAACATGCAGATAGAGTGAATTGGTTATGCTTGGTGTTAATATCTGTGGACTGTTGTCCGATACAGGATAAATTCCCACTTCACACTCAGTGTTGCTATGGATCCATCATAACTCCGATCAGGATAAGAAAAATGAATGAATGTGTGAATGGCAATTTCCACTCATTCTTTATGTGTCTGAATTAAACAGGGTAAATGTCCTACTGTACAATATGTAAGTTATATGTATATAGAGTCTGTTAGCAAATATATCAGTTCAAATTCAACCTTATACTGTATGCTTAATCCAAAACTATTAAACTTATACTGTATGCTTAATCCAAAGCTAGACTCCAAGACAAAAGCTAGCAACCCTTGCTATATAATAGCCATATAATAACCTAGTAATGCCCCCCCCCCCTTTTTTACGGAAATGTTTAAGCTTTCTAGCTTCGTTGAGTCTACAAAAAACTTTATTTGATCACACAGCTTGTATAGAATGTGAACTAGTAGAAATTGTATCACTCAATTTTCAAAGGTCATTCCTTGTGCAATCTGAATTCTTTAACATACACCCTCGCCCTACCATGTGAAATCTTACCCTATGGGAGGGCGAGGGTGTATGTATATGTTCAATATGTTTTATTTTGTCCTTGTTTATTTGTTGCATGCACTTATGTGTAATTCTACATTCTGGTAATATTTGACAACAATGCAAACGTAAAATAATATAAAAGGTGAGACAGCTTTCTGTATGTTGACAGACCTCAAAATCCTATAAATTCTAAGTAGCTTCCTTTGAGAAGATTAATATGCACAAATAAAGCTTTTGAGGTTAAATGATACGCCTCACATCATGCTGTGTCACACGACCCTGTTATTAATTATTTTTCTAGTATAGCATGCACGGTTGTGTTGTAGTCCTTACCTAATACAGCCTACTAGTGGCTAACATGCTAAGTAAATAAAAAAATGTGGAAGTTTGTGTTTGTTTCAGAATAAAAAGAAAAAAATACTATAATAAATGAGAGTCTATACTGAAATTGGACAAACACTTGATTTGCAACGTTAACATAACAAACAAACAAAACTCTGAGCGCTCACGCTGGACTGATGCATGCTGCTCTCTTTCTCTCTCTCTTCCCGGCGTCTTAGACAGGCAGAGGCTGGGGCTTTTCCTCGGGCTCTAATCAGCGCACTTTGTCTTTCTTTCTTTCTTTGACTATAAAATAGTTCAAATTGATTGCATAAGCATTTATTCTTTTTGGTGTGAAAGACTTAAAGTAGTTCTGGTGCAATCAGTTGCCATCAGAAGACGCATAATAATTCCACCTTTGTGAAATGTCATGTACTCTCAAAATAAATAAATCTGTAATACCTACCAGATTGCTCAAGAAAAAAACTTGCACCCATTACAGCAACCCTAACTATACTCTAAGTATACTGCTCAAGTTACACCAGAGTGGGTAAAAATCTAGAACTTAATTGAGTTAGAAATGCTCAGGCAAAGTGCAGACCACACTAAAACTTAAAATGTTAAAACATATCATGTAATTGTGGTGAAAATACCAATGAATTCCCTCTTTAAATTCCAGGGGTCTGCTTAAATTGTGGAAAAGTTCAAGTTAAGGACAATTAAATGCAGTATATAATTTATATTCTAGTATAAACTTTATTATTGCTGTTCATGGAAATTTAATGGAATTTAAACGGAACTTTAATAAGTAATTTAAATTCCATTTTCCCTTATCAAGAATTACAATGAGATTCTAAGCATGTACTTGATCATATACTGTTTTGATTGAGGTTAATGTAGGTTTGGTGAAATGTATTGCATAGTATTGTATGTGCTCCAGAAACTTTGAAAGTTCTTCCATTGAACTCTGAGTGCACGTTTAAAAAGATCTGTCTGTAATCTAAATTGAATTGAAGTAAATAAAGGTCAATTCATGTAAAATCTCTTGATTAAAATGGTAGCAACTAACATGAGTGAATGGTGAGACCAGTTACTTTCTATTGCTTATCATTTATGATTAGTTCATTGCTACTGTATGTATTTGATTTCTTTTTCTTTCAAACCAGTGTTCAATTTTACTAATGGCATGAAGAGGTGACTAGTATTTAAAAATCCCACTAAAGACTGTTTCCTCAGAAAGTGTGGTCCACAGTTATTACAGCCTGTAATGTTTCCTAATAAACCTGGTTGGTTCTAGTTCCCATAATCTGTAAGAGTAATTATTAGATTACAGGATTAAATAGATGCTCAGTCATGCACAAGCACAGCCTAAACAACATAAGGTATGTTTTTTTTTAGAGATTGCCTGATCTGATGAGGTGAATAAGTGTTGAATAAGTTCCAACAAATAATCTATTATAGAAGCTAAGCTAGGTCATTTTCAGAAAATGAGAATAAAATAATTACAACCATTTTTTTTTCATATATGTGGCAACGGTCCAGGACTGAATAACAGAACAGAACACTACTTTTATTTCTCCCTATAATCCCCTGCTACATTAATGCATTTATCCCAGCATTTCACTAGTGATTGGATACCATTAATGTAAAAAGTTTTCTCAGCACGCTGGAGCCATGATCGGATTGCCTGCTTCATGTCTGAAACGCTGGCCTCTCAGGAACTCCTTTAATGTTCGAAACAAGTGGAAATGGCCTGAGCCCGAGGTAAGGACTGTGTGGGGGATGAGGCAATTACTTCCAGCTACATCTCTGTAATGTGAAAGTGATGTTTGTATTATAAGTATTTAGTGATTGCGTGGCCTTGTTTAAAACATTTGCACCATTTTTCCACCAGAAATGTTTTTCTGAGTCTCATCAGCGTACTATGTTTGAAATCTTCTTTAAATGACAGTTTTACATCTTTGTTTACAAGGCATTTTTTCACAGGTCTTGGTTTGAT
Source organism: Clarias macrocephalus (assembly GCA_011419295.1). Lineage (NCBI taxonomy): Eukaryota > Metazoa > Chordata > Actinopteri > Siluriformes > Clariidae > Clarias > Clarias macrocephalus. The sequence goes on along the minus strand of JAAGKR010001569.1, from coordinate 93,128 downwards.
GCCCTTTGTACAAGTACTTATGATAGGTAATTTCCAAATATTTACCCTCTAAGGTACAGGTACCAGTTATTGCACAATGCATTTGTAGTCTATCTGCAATTTATTGATCTCTCTTTGAATTATGAAAACTATTCTGGTAACATTTAATAATAATATGTTCATATGTTTAAATGTATTTTTAAATTTATTTATTGAATAAGGGACTTTTTTTGATCTGTGAAGAAAATTACAGATTTTCAAACTGTGCTTGTGTCTGTAAATCCAATCATGTTCATTTTTTTTCAATTCAGCTGAATTTCTTTCTTTCTTTTTCCTTATCGTGTAGTGCTAATGTTTTTGAATAGACGTGGGACTCTTTTTATGCCCTTGGTGTATTATGTACTTGGTGATGCTGTAGTTGGGGTATCTGGTACCGCACACAAAGCTAATGTGGCTAATGTTGCTTTAGAGCCTGAATGCTCTGCGTTTTAGCGCCGTTTGCGAGTTTAAGTAGGAGTGTAGAAACCCGCGATATATTTTGTACAGTCTTCGACAACGATTGGTGTTATTTACGCTTGACATTCCCTCGTGAATGCTAAATATTAGGGGAAATGGAGAAACTGTCCTGCTGCTAGCTAAGCTAAACAGCAAACAGAGTTTTTTTTTTTCATTAAAGGCCGCCGTCCTGGAGCTACACACGGCTACAACAACAACACTGGCTCGGCTTTTGGATTAATTCTGTGGATGTGTAGTGATAATATTTTTCAGAATGTAACCAACATCATTTGTGTACCTATGAAAGATGGAGATAAAGCCCCGGGCTCGGGTAAGTTAACGGGAACAGTACTGTTGATAACGTTAGGTAGCAGATGTGGCTAGCTGGCTAAATAATAATAATGGGTAACCGTAGCATATTGTGTTGCTTAGGTAATGCTATGCGGAGAAGATATTTAATTTTGAATACTCGAAAGGTTTTAATTAAAAGATTGGATTAATGCAACACTAAAATATGAAGACGAGGTTTTTATTTTGGTCTCGAATAGTAGTAAGCCAGCTAGCAACCGTAATGTCAACCAGCCTTCCTGATCAACCCTGAACTCTTTGTGATGAATTCTCTGAGTTAGCACATTCATTAAAATAAAAAGTAACTTAACAAATTTACTGACAAAAGTCCGCAAATATTGGTTTAATTTTTAAGTAAGTTAAAATTTGGTTTGTCTTTAGATTGGTTGACAACCAAACATCTGTAATGAACATCTGCACACTATTTATGTAAATACAACCTCTATACTATTTATAAAGTGAATATAAATACAACATCTGCACACACCTAATCTTCATATTAATAATTCAACCTGTACACACTTGCACATAATGTTGCATATAAATGAAACATCTTCCCAAACAAAATAGTATATAACATCTGCACACAACTCATTTTGGCAGTATAAATTTAGCATCTGCGTATATATATATATATATCATACACACACACACACACACACACACACACACACACAACAATGCATAGAAATGCAAAATCTGCCCACACGACAATGTATGTAATACAACATTTGTACACTGCTGATTTTTACAGTATAAATCCAACATCTGCGTGTACACACACATCAGTGCATAGAAATGCAAAGTCTGCACACTGCTAATCTACACACTATTAATGCAAACACATTACACATAGTGCTGCATATAAATGCAACATCTGGCTGCACAACCATGTATATACATGCAACATCTGCATTCAACTGATTTTTACAGTACAAGTGCTCTATCTGCACACAGTCCAGTTTATTTGTAAATGCATTATCTGCACCTGGTTGATATAACATCTGCATTCGGCTGACTTAAACAGAAACAACAGTCTATATAATTGCATCATAAGCACCTATCTGATTGCTAAAGTATAAATGCATCACCTGTGTGGAACAGATTTATACATCTACACAAAATTTATACATCGTGAATGTAACATCTGCACACATCCAATTTTTACGGAATAAATCCAGCATCTACACACAATAGTTTATTTAAATACAACATCCTACCCTCATTGAATTACACTGTGTAAGTACAAAATGTCTACTTATTTATTTATTATGAATTTTATTATTATTATTATTATGATTATTTTAAGTAAAGGTATTGTAGTTTTGTTGTTTACAAAATAAAATCAGGATAATACAGTAGGAAACAGAATGTAGAGGTCTTTTTTTTTTTTTTTTTTTACAGGTTAGGTGGCAGTCGGAAAGTGAGACTACAGTCTGTACAACACAACTTGGGTAGAAATAATGTAGAATAATGTAGCTACATCTCAAAAATTGGGACTGTTTGTTATAAAATAAATTTTCTAGCTTATGATTTACTTTGAGAAAATGGCGTCAGAGCCTTGGCATTATTCTCTGACTTAAATAATTAAACCAAAAGTTTCCAGAGTTCATATGTGAACGTCATGTAGAAAAATTATGGCCTAACCTTCCAATTTCTGTGAAATATATTTATTTTGCCGAGTGTATTATTATTATATAGTTTTTTTATCCTTCACAAACGTTTAGCTTTAGCCTTCAATTTAGCCTTCTATATAATTTTTTTCTCGCTTGTACACATTTCCATAATTAAAAAAAAAAATTTGTGAATCTGCTTTGAGACAATGACCATTGTTAAAAGAGCTATATAAATAAAATTTTATTGTAAAAATTCTTTCTCCCAATTCTGATGATGATGATGATGATGATGAGATGACCGCATGTTGAGGTACTGGGTTCTCAAGAACTGTCTTAATTGCAGAAATAAATTGCACTGTTGCAGTTTTTTGCATATATTTAATTGTGTAAATGTGGTTATACGGTTGAACTCCACACAGTGTTAATCATACATCTTATTTTATTGAGCAGGCATTTTGGTCTTGAAATACTAGAATATTTTTTGTCACCTGCCTTTTTTTTTGGCTTTTGGACATTCTTGACCTGTGAGCAAAGAAAAACCTCTAAATTCAATCCTTGTCCTCTGTCACATGCAGGTGGAGGAGAGGATGGGTTCGGCTATGCCTGGCCTTTTCCTATTCCTTCTCTTTCTGGCCCCTGGATGCTGGGCAGGAGATTGTAAGGGCCATAGGCAGATTCTGCGAGGGCCACCAGGCTATGTAACAGATGGCCCGGGAAACTACTCTGTGAATGGCAACTGTGAATGGCTCATCACAGGTGAGTGTCAAAAGAAACCAAATTGAATCAATTGTTTTTATACACCAGGGGTGCAATTAGGGCAGTTAGCACAATTGTTAAAGAGTGGAAAAGCTATATTATGGACTAGCTTTACTTGCCCAATGCTAATATAAAGGAAGTGCAGAAAGCAGTTTGAATGGAAAGAATGAAATAAAATATAAAGCTTTGTCAGTAAACTATGGAACAATTTTGAAGAGTATTTAAGGGGGCGTTGTTCTAGGTTAATTATTAAAACTATATAAAAAAATCAAGACTATTTAAAAAAAGAATGCAGAGTCAGCCAAAAAATATACATTATTGATTAAAGAAAAATAAATATTTTAGTACTAAATTCATTGCTGCATGTTATATATAGATGTATACAATAATATTATGATAATAGTATGATAATTCTAATAATATTATATTAATATAATATACATCCTACTATTTTTCTTTTCCTGAAGTGAGTATACATTTTTTGGCAGACTCTGTATTTAAAGGGATAGTTTTTTTCCCCCAAGTCTGCCGTAAATCCATATTAGATGCATATAAACACATTACAGTAGGTCTTGTTCTTTGTAAATTTTCCTCCTCTGCACACCGGCATTGAAGTTTGTCACCTAGAACATAAGTGCACTGTAAGTAATCCAGGCCAAATTCCACAACCCTCATTTCATCCAAAATGCATTCCAGAGTTCAGATGAAACTGTTATAAAGCTTTCGCAGTGCCACTGAGCTAAGTCAAGTTGGTATCTTTTAAAGTTACGGTGTATTTATTGCCATTTTATTTCCCTGAACCGGGGAAAGCCCTTACTGGTGGTGATCTCTAGCACTTGTGTCGTGACCATTTTATCTCAGGTAGTGAAATAAATTATCAATAATTTTAACAATTTTTTTCCAGATGGTGTGAAAGTATTGAAAATGCTATATATTTTGTTTTCAGCTCCTGGCAGCAATTATTACATTGTGCTCAACTTCACATTCATGGACACAGAATGCACCTATGATTACTTGTTTGTGTATGATGGAGATTCCTATCAAAGTCCCCTCCTTGCAAGTCTGAGTGGCAACACCTTACCTCAAACAATAGAGGCAAGGTCTGGCAAGGTGAGTTTGACCTAAAGGCTACGTGAAGAATTTCTCACTACTGTTTCTCACTAGCTTTGTCGAATTGTGAAATAATTCTCTTGTGATTTTTTTTTTTTCTGTTCAGTGCACAATATTCTCAATAAAGTTCTCGATATGTTGAAGTATTAAAATAATTCTCTCAGTAATGGATGGAATTATATTTACTTGCTTTAGACTAGCATTAGAACAGTTTTGTTCTACATCAGCTAGTCAACTAGCTTGCATGTCACATAATGATTTAGTTCCTGTTAATGGGGAAAGTCTACACTGAAACAAATTAAATATGTCTATTGGCATGTCTGTTATTGATGTAACGACCAACAATTTAGACTAAGTAACAATGTTGTTTAATTGAAGAAGACAAATGTTTTCAAATATTAGGTTTTCTTGTTAGCTTAAAACAGAAGAACCTTTCACAGTCAACAGTTTCCAGCAATGCCATATTAATGAGTAATGCAACACAGAGCACAAATTCTTGACTTAAAGTTTTTCTTGGTTCTGCACATCCTAAAATTACACAATTATTTCGGTTGTACTCTTTTTTTTTTTTTGTAAAGAAACATGGCTTCATAAGGAACTGGGATTGATACAGAAACTGATACCGCACCCTGATTATTTTATTATTAGGATGGATTTCTTATTTTGTACTTCTTCTAAGTGAAAAAGGTTTCAGTTGTAGCATTGACCATTAGTCTTGATTTACAATGGGAGACATGTGATTTGTAATTAGATTACATAGTAACACTGTCCTCTCATTACTCTACAACATTATCACTGGCTAATTCTATTCAAAACCTCTAGCAAGCATGATAAATGTCCACAGAATGTTTATCTTCCCTGGTTCTTTCCCAGTTAAGTAGTACGTTGTGCTGGGATAAAGATCTTATACTATTGTAAATCATATCTAGAACATTTCCTTTTTTTAATCAGTCTATTAACTTAAATTAGTCTAGTAATTTGGCAAGTGTTGTTAAAAACCACCAACAAGCAAAAAGACAATCTTGCTTTTTAGCAGAATGGGTATTTTTAAAATATAAGGTGCAAAACTAACATGCTGTTATAGAAACATAATAATTGATGAGAGAATTTCCCAATATCAACATGTCATTGAGTGTTTTATTTTTTCTTAAACCACTATATGAATGGATGTTAAAACTAAGAATAAGATTATTTCCTCCAAGTGGCCCTTTTTCCAAAACACTGGCCATGTGTCTTTGCTTGTTATATAATACAATATTAAAAGTGATTAGGATTTTTGATTGATTTTCTCAATTTTATTAATTTTATGTATACATGGCCTGTGTGGCAGTTTGGACCATCTTGGAGACTGGAGATTTGATATGTTACTGAATATTTGGTTGATTTACTATAAAATAGTTCAGTTAGCAGCGCAGTAGCACAGAGTCACAGCTGCAGGGTCTGTAGTTCCATCATGAACTCTGTGTTTGGAGTTTTGCAGGTTGCCCTTCTGTCCATGTGGGTGCATGTGTCCCCACCTTGTGTCCTGTCTTCTCAGGATAGGCCTATGACCACTGTGATCCTTAACCAAGATAAAGCGCTTGCTGAAGATGAATGAATGAATTTTTTATTCTTCCACCAGCTCATCGCCTCTGCTCTTTTTATTTCAGATGCTTCTCCACCTCTTCAGTGACGCCAACTACAATCTGCTAGGCTTCAATGCCACCTACACGTTCTCGCTGTGCCCTGGGGACTGTGGAGGTCATGGACGCTGTGATGCAGCCTCATCTCGCTGTCAGTGCCATCAGGGTTGGGGAGGGACGGACTGTTCCTTGCCTGTCTGCTCCACTGACTGCACAGAGCGTGGTTATGGACGCTGTGATAAGGTTTTTAGTTTTTTTGCTTGTTGCAAATTTGTTATTTTGATTTTTAATTTTCGCCATAGATATTCATTCATTATAAAAGTTTAGATGTTATTAGATGTTATTAGATGTTATTTTACAGCAGCTTGAAGTTTAATACTGTTGCAGGTCTCCCGTTTAGCTTCTCTTCTAATGAGTTTGATCTATAACATTAACCTTTCCAAAATTTCCATTTTATTTTGAGTCTTATCTAGACCTGGTATGGTGAGACAGCAAATACTATGAGAACGTAATACATAATATAGAATTAAATCAAAGGAAAACTAGTTTCTGTATCTCATATAACATGAGTTTTCTCTCACTGTCCTGTCAGAGTCACGACCATTGCATATGCAGTTCTGGCTTTGTGGGGCAGAGCTGCCAGCTGGGCCTGCGTGATAACAGTGGTGTGGGCCAGTGGTGGGAGGTGAACAACAGGGATATGAAGTTTTCTCCACGGACTGCATCAGGGGGTGTCTACCTGTCCTCCACCAGAACCTTTTACATGTTTGGCGGTAAGTATGAATAAGCAGGGATGTTTGCTTTTGTATTTTGCAATTCAATTACAGTATGTTCTTCTATGCAAATGTATGTAACAGTTATAACATGATTATGTATAAGATGGAGTTCAAGATGTGTTGTCTAATAAGAAACTGGCATCATGGAATTCGGATAACGGTAGTGGATTTTTGTGACATTGTATGCATAGGTAGAAGCAACTCTAAAGTCTGTTGTCAAGTCAGTTGTTCCAGGCCAAAATGTCAACACTGTAACACTAATCTGACTATAAAGGATATACTTTTGATCTGCCCAAGTTTTAATGCTATGAGACAACGATTTCTACCAGAACAAACTTTAAAGAACTTATTCTTTAAAGTGGACTTCTTTTTGTTGGGTTGAAACATGCTTTAGTGGCTTTTTCAGTCTGAAGCTAAATTCAGTGGCCATTGCACATATCTGTGTGTATCTGTGTTTTTTTGTGGATGATGGAGTTTGCAATCAGAACTTGATGATGATTATATATTTATACCAAAAAAAATTCACAGTTTTCCTGTCTTTTAGGTTTTGACTTAAACAAAGCATTAGGAGACCTTGTGGAATACAACTTTTCATTAAATCGATGGGAGAAGAAGTTACACTCAATCGCTCCTGTAAGATGGTTTCTGTTCAATGAGCCTTTTTCAATTGCATTGGTTTTTTATACATGTTTATTTACTTCGGGTTTTCTCTTTGTCTTTCCTCGCTCAAGGCCCCAAGACATTCTCATACGGCAGTGGAATGGCAGGGTAACATGGTCATATACGGTGGTGAGCTTTCTAACCACTCTCTGGCTAGTGATGTCTGGTTGTACCGTCCACAGCAAAATAGTTGGCAACAGCTTGGCCGGTCAGATGCTCCAGGGGCTCCCAGGCTAGCAAATCATGCGGCGGCTCTGGTGGACAGCGATCTGTATGTGTTTGGGGGTAAGTAGCCGCTTTCATAACCTGAGAAAGGGTAAGTAGTCTAAGATCACACTTATTAATACCAGTTACTGAACAAATGAAAATTTACTTTACAAACACAAAACAAAGATACGCAACTTAACCGCAATGGAGTTATATGATGAAATTGTACCTTTAATTTCTTCAAATTATCCAGTGTTTCCATACACTTTGCATGTTTTTGATTATGAAAAGATTGTCCGTCATCTGTTCATGCTAATTAATAAATTTAGTAAAAATGTATCCACTAGCAGGTAGATCATGCCAAAGTGTGAGGGGGGGGAGTTAATAAGATAATAAGGTACACATTTTGAAATTAAACCAAGCAAGGACACAAAATCTCACATACTTATCCAAGAACTACTTATAACTTAGTAGTATATAATAGTATATAATTATAATTATGTACTAAGTAAAACTTGTACTCTGTAGTAGTATCTGGCTGGACCTGACCACTTGATTCAAAGCAAGTGTGTTTTTGGTATCTCTTGGTAACTCTTGCTTCTCTTGTTTCCTGTGTCCACAGGGCGTACAGAAATGGACATGTTCTCCTCTTCTCTGTATCGCTTTCGGTTGGGAGACAGAGTCTGGGAGGAAGTACACCCTCATGGGGGAAAAGCCCCTGCCACTGCAGGCCACAGTATGGTCTTCCACTCTCCATCCAGGACTCTGCTGGTATATGGAGGGCACAGACCTACTACAGCCAGGTACAACAACAGGGTCGTGTGTCACCAAGGCATGCTATAGTATTGCATGCTAGGAGTAGGAGTAATACAACTCACTGTTATGCCAGTTGATCAAACCTCTTATTACTTGTGTATCACAAAACCTGTATTTCAACAGCAGAATTTTTGCCTCAGCTGGTCTAGATTGGAAACTTCTTTTAGGCAGGTTAAGGGGGAATACATTTTCTGGTTAGAATTTGGAGTTGCCCAAGTCCTGCATTAATGCCATGCACATATCTCGTTTATCTCTTTTATAGGTTCAGTGTTAGGGTAAACTCAACAGATATTTTCCATGTGGACAAGCGTTTCTGGACCTCCCTTCGTTCACGTTACCCAGCTAATGGTCCTCGGGAGAGGGCCTTTCATTCTGCCACCATAATTGGCAATTACATGGTGGTATACGGTGAGTCTTAATCTTATTTTGTAGCTGATCACTAACAAGAATTTTAATATATGTTTGCATATAAGGTGTGATTTAAATGATTATGCTTTTGTTTAATATAGTTTTTCTGTATAGTGCTTTTAGCAAATATTTCAAAGCAACTTTATAGTAATCAAGATATACAGTGCATCTCAAAATAATTTTGATAATTGCAGGCAAGGGCTCATGGAAAAAACAAACAAAAACAACAACAAAAAAAAACAGGTGCTAAGTCCTGCTATAAAAGGAAATCAGCATCTCCATGCCTTTCTGAAGTGTTTAACAGGTTAATGCCATTTAAAATTTTAACAGCATTTATGGATGTCTTTATTACAAATGTAAAAAATGGATAGGCTGTATATAAACATGTTAAATCTTATTTATTTTTAATATTGTGCTAAAACATTTTACAATCCGAATTTCCCAGATTAATAAAGGACACTGCTCAGTACTATCTGGTCTATGCTTGTAATATTCACCCTGTCTGGCTTCTTAGAGAACATTTCCCATCCTCTCTCTCTCAAAAACAAAACAAAAAAAACAGTATCTCAGTATGTTAACATTTTCCCCAAAATGGCCCCAAAATATCTGTGCCAAAATTAAATAAAAAAAAAAGGATTTAATGCAGAAGTATCCAATTTCTGAAAAGTGGTGTGTTAATTTATGCATTCAATACTTGGTCTGGGCTCCTTTTGAATTAATTATCAGCTTTTTCCCTCATCGTCCTTTTTACGATAAGTTCAGGTCAGGTGAGTTGGCTGGCTAGTCAAGCACAGTAATGTCATGGTCAGCAAACTCATTAGTGGTAGTTTTGAGACTGTGGGCAGGTGCTAAGTCTGCTATAAAAGGAAATGAGCATCTCCATAAAGCTTGTCAGCAGATGAAAGCATGAAGTTCTCTAAAATATTCTGTTTGCATTGGACTTGATAAAGCATTTGCACTTCTGCACTAAGACGGACCAACACCAACAGATGAAGGGTAAGATGGTTCTGACGTTAATGGGGACATGATACTGGCAATGAAACAGTTGTAGCTCATTTTCAGAAGATATCTGCATGGTGACTCTTGTTGCACTGACTCCAGCCTCACTCCACCCTTGTGAAGTTCTGCCATGTTCTTGATCTGGCAAGATAGAGAGATATACACAGAATTTGTACTGTAATATAGCGAGATACTGGATTTTTTATTTACAGGAGCTGCAAATGAGTCATAAAATAACATGACTTGAAATCCACTTTAGATTAGTCTAGAATGTGAGAGTTACCCGTATTGTATTAAATTATGAAAAGAAAAATGCTTTTCCATGATGTGTGTATATATATATATATATATATATATATATATATATATATTTTTTTTTTCAGATGCACTGTAGATTTAAATCCATTATTATCAAACCATGGTGGATTACATCAGAAAGAAAGCTTAAGTGAAACCAGACTCGGAAGGAAACTGATCTGATACTGAGCTGGGTGACACTAAATCATAAATTATTAATCTTTTCTAACTGTATACTTTAAAATAAACCAGATCTAAGAGTGTTGAAAGGATGGTCAGTACAAGTAAAGTAGTTTTCATGATTATAGCAAGAGATCTTTGGTAAAAGTCTACCGTATTCAGATGATATTTATTTAATGAAGCTAAAGGTAGATTTGACCTTAAATTGACTTTGAGAAGTGCAGTCTTTAGGATATCTACACTGGACCATGCACCACAGGAGAGAATGAATCACAAAGACAGAAGCTCCAAGCTAAAAAAGCATCAGGATGAATTAGCCAGGTCTGGAGGACAAGAGGATACACTTCTGTAGCAGGGATCATACATGGGCATCATATTAGACAGGTCTATGTGTTGTTTGTATGGTTTTTAACTGAATTTAATAATTTTTCCAGGTGGAAATGTGCACATCCATTACCTTGAGGAGAAATGTTACGATGAGGATATCTTCTTCTACCACCTGGGCTGCCACCAGTGGGTATCTGCAGAAGAAAGTCACATGCACCGTAAGTGTTTTACCAACCGCAGTGCAATCAGTGCATTTCTTAATCTAGCAAGTTAATGTCAGTGTCATATAAGAACGGTTCACCATGCAAATGAAGATGTCAAAGAAAAGAATAAACATGAAAAGAATACATTCTTGGCCTTCTCCACTATAATGACTGAAAATCAAATATTTAGGAAATATATTTTCTTATAATTCTAAACAATTAGCATCTGCAATAAAATTTGAGTATATAATTAATGAGCTTGCAAGATAATTGTATAAGAGATTATTCCTAGCATCCTGTATAAATTAATTGACCACAGTTGATTTTCAATGGAAACTTTGATTATTCTCCTATAGGAAGTCGATCTGTGAGAGGCCGTTACTCTCATGTTGCTGCTGTCATGGATGGCCGTGTTCTGCTCGTTGCTGGCGGTTACAGTGGTGTGGCCCTTGGTGACCTGGTTGCATACAAAGTCCCGCTGCTTGTCAGCAGTGACCCTGGGGACAGAGTGAGTTGATTTAGGGGGGGTGGGGGGGAAACTTGTGTATGTTTGTACAATTGTTAAAGCTTCAGTTCATATTGCCATCAAACATCAGAGTGGGGAAAAGTTGCTTTTTTTAAAAATAAATTATAATTTACATTCAGTATGAACTCTTCAGTATTACAAGATTTTTTGTAAGGTTCTCAGGAGATCCACAGCTTCTGAAATCCTCAAACCAGCCCATTCGGCACAAACTGGAGAATCAGAGAGATTTATATTTTTTTCTTCATTCCAATGTTTGACCTGAACATTAACACACACACTCGCACATTCACTTTTATTTACTATTTAATTGGTAGTCTTAATAAAAACTGTAGTTGTGTGTGTTTTTTTATTTTTTATTTTTTTGCCTTTCTGAGGTGTTTAACAGGTTAATGCCATTTAAAATTTTAACAGCATTTATGGATGTCTTTATTACAAATTTAAAAAATGGATAGGCTGTATGTAAACTTGTTAAATCTTATTCATTTTTAATATTGTGCTAAAACATTTTATAATCCGAATTTCCCAGATTAATAAAGGATACCGCTCAGTACTATCTGGTCTATGCTTGTAATATTCACCCTGTCTGGCTTCTTAGAGAACATTTCCCATCCCCTCTCTCTCCCTCTCTTTCTCTCTCTCTCGCTCTCTCTCTCGCTCTCTCTCTCTCTCTCTCTCGCTCTCTCTCTCTCGTTCCTGCGTGACAGGATGCACTATGTGCCGAGGCCCCAGATGAGAGAATGTGCCTAAAAAACCCAGAATGCAGTTGGTGTGAGGGTCGCTGTCGGGAATACCAGCCAACTAATCCGGTAATACATTTAGTACCTACTTGCTTCTTTTTTTTCCCTTCCTTTTTTTTCCCTCATGATCAGTCTTTTATTCACTAATGCCAGGATTATGTTTTTTTTATGCCCACAGTGTGGCAGCACCGGCTGTTTGGGTCTGGCACGCTTCCTTTCAGACTGCCAGTCATGTCTAGTATTCAGTGGTGTGCCCAACTCGCTTCCTCGTGCCCCTGGGGATTTTGGCTGGTGTGTCCAGAATGATTCATGTTTACCGGTCTCAGGTAGGAATAATATGAGAAGCGAGCAGAAGGATTGAGTAATTAATATACAATGTGCACCACAGTTAATGTAGCAAATCAATATCTCATGGAACTCTTAATTTTCTGTGTCTGTGAAATACTGACTTGTTATAATTTCTGTGGTTGTGGTTTGGTTTTTGTTCTTGTATATAGGCTAATGTGTCAGCTATGTGTCAGGTTATGTAATAGTCACAGAGTCTTGTGTAACAACGAATTCTGACCCCTCACAGAGCATAGTGCATGCCGCGTGGACCAGATCTCAGGGGCGTACGGCTGGTGGGGGGAGCGGACGAGTTTCCTGACTTCCCTCCCCTACTGTCGCACCGAGAACTATGTCCCAGGACTGCACCTGCTCACCTTTCAGCACCCGCGCAACCATTCGCAACCCGACAAGGTATGTCAGGACTTACAACTCTAAACTCTGACTTGCATATAAATAAAGTTAAGCAGTCACACTGGAACCATGTCTTGGAACTTATTAGCTTTCTGCAGTATAGTTAAACCTTGGATTGCGACCTTAATTTGTTCCGGAAATGTGCTTGTAATCCAAAACACTCGTATATCAAAGATAGATTTCCCTATAAAAGTTTTATGGAAACTCAGATGATTCGTTCCACAACCCAAAAATATCTGTATGAAATGATTAATACAAAATACTAAATTAAAAATAAAACAAATGAACCTACGCTTTGGAGAGGAGAGGAGAGGAGAGGAAGAGGGAGGGTTATTGTGTAGGATGACTTTCACCCACACGCACACTAACGGAATCACTGCTCTCTGTTAGCTGATTTTAACAAGGAACCTTTCTAATAACACTTGCTTTTGACTCCTTCTGAGGTTTTCGCTGAAATGCTACTTTGCATCGTCATTAATCAGATTCATCTCTCCATTGTACAGCCTTTTTAACCTTTTTCTTCACGAGAGCCGTTGTTGCAGTACAGTTTCTAAAGAACTCCACTTGCGTACGCGTGCACATGAGTTACGATGTTTTGTATACAAATGCACGGATTGACTATATGAGTGATGTACGCAAACTGAGACCTAGCATGGGAGACGATTACCCACAATCCCGCAGCGCGAGAGGGAGAATAACCATAGGCTTAGATGTGATCATGTGATGCCCAGCAGACAATGTATGCGTACTACTCGTATTTCAAGACCTTGCTCGTTAAAATTTATTTAAACTTTTTGCTGTCCATTCAAAACACTCACAGAACAAGTTACTCGCAATCCAAGGTTTTACTGCATCTTCATTTAATTCTGTTTGATTTAAATCTACATGTCTACTTCCTTGTTTCCTCTGAAGGTGTCCATTTTAAGAAGTGCTTCTATAATACTCAACCCATCCACCGAGATGGACGTTACTCTGCAGTTTCGGGGTTTTATTCACCCTCTGTTAGGGGCTCCACCTCCTGCTGCTCCTCCTCAAGAGACTGTGGCCATGTGGGCCAGGTTTCAGAAGTTTCACTTTACAGTGAAGATGGCTGCAGGGCCAAACTCAGTTCAACTGGTAAGAGAATAATACGTTCTGATGTCTGCACTGGTGTTGATTTTAAGTCCACTAGCATGTATTCTATACCATTTGTACTAGAGTGAGTAAAAAATTATCCACACCCTGGCTGTAGACTTTAATTAACTTTTAGAAAAGTTGATGAAGTTTTTGCAGAATGTCCACAATGTGGGCGGAAGTGTGCAGATTTGCATTGTCATGCAAGATCACAACACCCTTGAATAACAGTCCTCTGCATTTAATCTGAAGTTTAGGCTTCAGCACTTGAATAAGCAGGTGCAAAAAATCACGAATCACAAGTTACAAATCAAAAAGTCCAGCATCCATTTTGGCTTGCAGTGTAGTTAAATGAACTAATGTAACATGTTCACACCTGCACAGAAATGACTGGGAAAAAAAAGACTTTTTCTTGAACGGAAAGCGCTGATAAGTAGCTTTAATATATCTTTAGTGCTGGTAACTTTTGACACACTCTCATTTGACAATTTTTGTACTCATGTATGTAACTATTTGTACCTGTCCTAACCCTAACATTTGTCCTATATTAAAAGAAAAAAAAATGATTATGGGAAAATATAGAGGCATAAGTTTCAAAACTTCATGACCATGTTAATTTTTTTACAATCTTTTGTCCAGACTGATGTTCTTGGGCGCTGGTCAGCTCAAGAGGAAAAGGAGAGCCGTCTACTGTCCCGTCCGGATGGTTCTCGTCTGTTTCAGAATCTCACTCGGGGGAATCGTTACCTGGTGCAGGCAGAGGGCTACCTGAACAGTTCTGCCTCAGGACAGACAAGTGAAATGGCTCTTACCTGGAACCGAACTGCCATACCCGGAGGAAGTGTAAGGGCTTGTTTGTCTTGACTCTGGAATGATGATAATTTATTTACATTTTTTTTTTTTTTTTACTGTAGCGTATGAACTGTCAATAAGTATTAGCATGGTCAGTATTCCTGGGTATGAGAATCTACCTGTAAGAAATATAAATTAAAAAATCTATTTTATCTTATGGAAAGAAGTAAAAGTAAATATAAAAGAAGGCCTTTCAAAATTTTCTGATATTTACATATTATAAAATGTATTAGTAGTAGCTGATGAGTAGCAAAAGCGTTTTTTAAACATTGCTGTATTTTCAGACCAGTTGCCATGACTCATAACCCATGTATACATTTTTTTTTGTTCTTCATCAGGAGATCTCATTTCTGTTCTTGGAGCCATATCGCTCAGGTTCGTGTTCAGCATACCACTCTTGTTTAGCCTGTCTGTCCGATCAGTCTTGCGGCTGGTGCCCCACTACAAACGTCTGCATGCTGCGCTCCAACGTCAGCCACGAGCATTGCTTAGAGCCACAAGGAGAAGAGCACCATCTGTTGCTCAACCCCCAGCACTGCACACTGTGTGAGGAGTACAGAGACTGCAGGGCCTGCACTCGGGTAAGGCGCTACAGTATTTGGCTCCGAGTTTGTGGGTGCAAAGGTTTGTCATGACATTCACATGTTCTTGTTAAACATCCCACTCCATATTTTATCCTCCTTTATTCTCCTTTATCTGCTGTTTAGTGTTTCCACTAAGCTCCACTAAGCGGTTCAGTCACAAGAGTTTTAGTGAGGTCAATGCACTGATGTTGGAATTTCAGTTCATCTCAAATCTTTATAGAGCTCACTTTGTAGAGAAGAGAACGGTTAATACTGCAGCATAAAAATCCATGCTGTTCAGTTGTGTGCCTTGAATTTTGTGATTTGATTAGCAACAGTTTGTGGAAGAACCACTTACGGGTTTAATGTTCAGGGGTCCACAACCTTTTGGCCATATGTCGTATATTGACAGTGTAGTATGTATATACATGTGTGTGTGTGTGTGTGTGTGTGTGTGTGTGTGTGTGTGTGTGTGTGTGTGTGTGTATAAAATGTATTTATTTTTTACAATTTCTTTTTGTTTTATTTCTTCATAGGATCCTTACTGTGAGTGGCAAATCAACTCCAGTAAGAAGGGGGATTACTTATGCAGTCGTCGAGGGAGACTGGAAGGCTCCATTCGTGATTCACTGGAGTGTCCTAAAGTCTGTAACCAGTGAGTACGAATTTATCACATGAATTGTGATTTGCTTGTTCTTCTGTACTGCTATAATGACACTATGTTGTGAACCAGCCACTAACCTTATCTGTAGAGTAAGACTGTAGGTGCAGTTTTGTTTACAATGTCTCAGGAAATGTCAGACTTTTGCATCTTCAAAAAGTTAGAACAAATTTAATTTGTTCACAGAGCAAAAGTCCTTTTTGTCTAGTTCTATTTATGCATGATAGAAATTACATTGTTATAGAATAAAAATGCATAGTTTCTAAGCCTCATTACCATGGACTATTTCATTAATATTTATAGCTCCACTTGTATGTAGTGTAGAGCCACATGGCTATAAGCTGTTACATTTTTAAACATTTCTTCTTTCCTATCTGTAAAAGGAGGACGACCTGTGGGGAGTGTCTGTCAAACTCTAGCCAGTGTGCATGGTGCGAGTCAGCTCAGACCTGCTTTTACTTTGCTGCTTATCTCACCAAGTTCCCCTATGGGGAGTGCAGAGACTGGTATGACAGGTAAGATGCTGGGTTGGCAAAAAAATTAATATTTAAAAAAAAAAAATTATGTCTCTTTATTGATTAATTTTGCAATATTTTCTAATTAGTAGTGATACCTTAGGCCATTTTTCAAGAGGCTAATCCCAGATTAATTTAAAGCTAAAAGGCTACACATCAATCACATCTTTATTGTACATTGTACTGCCTTGAAATGAAACAGAGGCAAAAAATATGTCACTGTCACAAATATTCACATGGACCTGGCTGTATCTACCATGAAAAAAAACACACACGCACATTGCTAACTATAAAGGCTTTTTGTTTTCTTTTTACAGGATAGCTAATATCTGGACACTAGTCTAAGGTCTAGGGTGCTTTTAACCCGATCTAAATTTGCTTCCAGGGTTCATTAATTAATCTTCATATATTGCTTTTCCAATTTAATGTAAATAATTTCACAAAATCTCATGGGAATCAACTGACTTTGCTTGTAACGTAAAAGGTATTTATGGTGGTTTATGTGTACTGTAAATTAAAATTAAGTTCCTTTTTTTTTCCTTTATTACTTATAGTGTGCACTCGGTTCCCCAGTGTAAGCAGTGCTCTTCTTTAGCCACGTGTACAGAATGCCTGCAGACATTTCAGTGTGGCTGGTGTGGGGATTACAGCAATCCCACATTTGGCAGGTAGGACACATTTTCAATAACTTCAAAAATGTTATCCATAATAACTCTTGCACTTCATAAAGGTTTCAGTTGAATCCTGAGAGGTTCAAGTGTTAAACTCCTTCATTCTTTCAACATGTTAAATGAAAGTAACAGTAAATCAACACACTGAAGCCAGCACACTTGAAATGAATTCTCAAAATGTGCTCATTGAAGTGGAAGTGGATGCAACCACAGTGCCAGTTTTTGTGGTTATTTTGGTCATGATTTCGTTAGATATGATGAGTTGGAGATGGATTTGGGGAAGTATACTTTTAATAGAAATAGCTAATCATAATGTGTCCACATTGGTCTGTCTTTTCCAATTTGCTTTATTTCTTTATTTACGGCAGGTGTCTAAAAGGAGACTGGGGAGGAATAATTGACTCATCTGTGACTAACTGCACTATTGCTGTTGCAGAAGTAAAGGCCTCAAGGTAATGCTATAACACATTTCTGTTTCCTTCTGTCAGTGAATTTGTTTGTCTGCCATGCTAATATCAAGGGGAAATGCTATGCCAGTTTTAGTGGCTTTTATTAGAGTCGAAAACTTAAAATCAAATCTTAGACCAATCGTAAGAGTCAGGTTTCACTGTCTTAAGAACAGTAGTTTACTTGCTCACCAGTTCCAGACATTTTCAATGAGAAATCTATTGTTGAAATAGACGAGATGGCAAAGGTAGTTGCAGAATGTAATGGAGCTGAGAAAACTGAACAGATTAAAGTCATATCCGCTATGCTGCATTTCTCCCTAGGTAGAGGCAAACCAAAATCCGGCTATCAGCAGGTAGTCAGATGGTGTAGGCAGTTGTTAATCAAAATGAAATTGACCGTCAGTTACATGAAAGAAGTTTAAACCATCTTGGATGAGGCTGATGATTACTGTAGATATATTATATTTTACATTATAATTTATATTTAAGTATCTTTGATTTGCCTCAGATGCTCTTTCTCTGCATTAGCACAGCCCTACTGTTACCATAAAGAGACAATAGTGTAATACAAGAGTTCACATACATGTGAGAAAAAGTACTACGTAAGTGAAATTGTTTGTAAAATGAATAGTGCGAATTGAGTAATAAGATTTAAGGCTTATAGTGTAGTGCAAGTAGTGGTACATGCCGAAAATAGAGCTATATGTGTTTTTATTCAAGACATTTAGGGTGGATTTCACCTTTAAAAATACTAATAAAACATCTACTCTCTTTTCACTGTTAGCCCCGAGCCACGCACCCTTTCCCCACCACGACCGATGGAACTAGAGCTGGAGATGGACCTGATGGAAGGAGTGGACGTTGATGGGGAGGCTGTGTGGTCCTATGCATCGTGCCCTGACGTGGAAGAGTGCAGGCTGGGCCTCCACACCTGCCATCCCTCGGCCACATGCGTGAACACACCCACCTCCTATGAGTGCCACTGTGAAAGGGGTTTCACCGGAGACGGAGAGCATTACTGCAATCAGACGTGAGTCTTTATCACGTTACTTACAGTCTGTTTGAATATCGCTGCTGTGTATTTTGTGTGGTTTTTGTTCTTCAGCCTGACCTTTAACTAAATGGCTAACACTATGTTGGCAAGCTCTTTACAGTCAGCTCTGTGCAAAGCCAGACTTCCCTTTAAAGTATATCAACGATGGCCTTTGATATACAGTATGTGTGCGCATTTTTAAAATGTCATTGTGCATAAACGGTTATTTAAGTAGCCATTTTACACTAAGCATATGAATTTCTTTTATTCCATTTTGTTTTGTTTGAAGTAAGTTCTTTTATTTATTATTGTATACATATTAGGGTTGGTTATATCAGCCAAAGAAGCCCTTGGAAGTTGATCTGTTTTTTTTTTTTTTCTGTAAATGCAAACAAGCTAAGGCAGTTTTTTTTTTTTTTTCATAAGGAAGTTTTTTTTCTCCCTAGTGCTGTATTTTTCTACAGAGCAGAATATACTGAATATTGATGGATTGTAAAATATAAATTTTCAACAAGGCTTTAATATTCACGCATGGTGTTTTGGAAATAAATATGTGCAAACATTATCCTTAACCGTGTAATTTTAAAGGACATTGTCCCACTGCTGATATCAGCTTGATGGCATTTGATGATAGTATAATGGCTTGTCACTAGGTTTGAATCATAATTTGGATCCAGGGGTTGCTTGTGGCAGAACACAACAGTAATCAGAGACACTGATGCCTGATTGACACTCTACAGACGGCATCTCACACTCATCAGTCACAGAGCTATGAGAAAACCCCTGGGGATTTTTTGGCCTTTTGTAAAATATGTGGCGGCGCGGTGGTGTAGTGGTTAGCACTGTCGCCTAGCACCGCCAGGGTCCGGGTTCGATCCCCGGCCAGGCTCGATTCCCGTCTCTGTGTGCATGGAGTTTGCATGTTCTCCCCGGTGGATTTCCTCCGGGTACTCCGGTTTCCTCCTACAGTCCAAAGACATGTAGGTTAGGCTAATTAGCATTTCTAAATTACCCTTAGTGTGTGAATGAGTGAGTGTATGTGCGATGGATTGGCACCCTGTCCAGGGTATACCCTGCCATGTGCCCTAAGTCTCCTGGGATATGCTCCAGGGCCCCCATGACCCTGAATACAGGATTAAGCGGTATAGATGATGAGTGAGAATGTGTTGAGAATGGGTTATGGTCATAGGATGCTCTCTTGTGCCGAACAGGCTGCCATTTTACCTAGTCCACCCAAAACCCATTAAATTTATTTGTCTTTTTTTCCACACAGGAGAATTAGCCAAGTATGCCTAGTTTAGCCAGTTATATCGAGATGGCAAGTATGGTGCTAGTGTGGTGTATAGTCATAAATCCAAACCTGTCGAAGATATAATAAGGGAGTTAGTATTTCCTTGTGTTTATGGCTATGCTTGGTTTTATTCCTTTTTCTTAGGTGTTATAATGAATGTCGTGAGGGCAAGTGCAGTGGCAATCCGCTCTTTGAGTGCGAGTGCTCTCTGGGTTGGACTTCAGACCCAACCACCCTGGTGCTGAGTGGCGTGGAGTGTGACGTCGACTGCGGCTGTAACTTCCACAGCACCTGCATTACGGCTCCAGGAATCTGCGACCAATGCCAGAGTGAATACCGCATTAAGTCTACTTATGGCATGTGCATACATTTATGTACGCTCACCGTGCCTTGATTTTTTTTATTTGCATTTTTTACCCAGATTGGACTACAGGGCCGCACTGTGAGCACTGTCGGCCTGGTAGCTTCGGCTCAGCAGTGGCTGGCGGCGAAGGCTGCATCCCCTGTGAGTGTAATGGACATGGTGACCCACTTCAGGGATTCTGTCACAATCAAACGGGCCAGTGCTACTGTACACACCATACACAGGGACTGCACTGCGAGTTTTGCTTGCCTGGCTACTATGGAGACCCCCGGTAAAACACCAGTATTGTCTGATAAATTAATTTAATGCGTAGTAAATTTTATCCAAATTAATGTAAAGCCATATTTAAAATGTTATCTTGATTTTTTTCTTTTTAGGAACAATGGCACATGTTTCAAGCAGTGTCAAGGTCGCTCTGTCGCCCTTTCTTCATCATCTTCCTCCTCCCTGCCCCTCTCATCCTCTCTTGGTTGGCATGGATCAGCAGGAGGCCAGGATGGTCTCTCGCACTGCCTGTGGGTTCTCTCTGTCTCTCAGGACCTAGCACCATGCTTGCCAGGCCAGTTGTGCCCACCTGTTGCATTGACTTTGCATCCAGACTCTTATACACATTGCACAGTAAGTGCATTAAGATTATTACCATTCCATTTATTACTTAAGGTATGGGTTCAGAATAATGTGAATTTTTTAAAACTATTTCTTTATTCTCCTTTTATTATTATGCAGAACTCATACGTGTACGTATTTGATGGCCTGCCACGTTTTCTCAGCGACGGCGTGATGCACTCGGATCATAACCTGATTGGAGCTTTTTGCGGCACAACTCGTAATCAACCAGTCACAGTAGAAGCAACATCTGGTAATAAATATTGCTACCTTTTTATAGCTTTACTTTTTAGCGAAGATCTATTTTGGTCTTTTGAAACTGCTTTTATATTTGATTTCCTCTAGAAAAATTTATATATGCATTTTATTTCAGGTGTGATCTCTGTCTACTTTGAGGCGAATGTGTCCTCGACTCATCCTCAGGGTTTTAACGCCTCCTTCTGGGTGCGGCGTTGCACTGAGACTGGATCTGAAGAGGGCATTGATGGCTCTTCAGGATGCCAGGGCTTGGCTCAGTGCCGCAATGGAATCTGCGAGTGTCCCAGTGGTTACGGTGGGCCACTCTGTGATAGACCCATCTGCTCGGGAGCTTGCGGCGCTCGAGAGGGCAGAGGCATCTGCAACACGGTGAGATTAATGAGCTCTTTATTTCTTTTTTTTTCTTTTTTAAGCAAAAGTTGAAAGAATCAAATTGTTATTTCAGTAGAAATCCCTTGTTACTTGTTAGAGTTTAAGCATATTGATGAGCTGATGTGGTTCTGATTTTGTGTGTGCATCAAGCCTTAGTCAGATGTGTTTGTAGAGTTTCATACTGTACATGGAAGAATTGCGACAAGATGTTGTGAACCTTCTTAATAGGTCTTAGTTTTCTTTAGAACCGTAGATGATATCAGTTTGATCCAGTGTGTTAATAAGCACAGTATATTTTCTAAGTGTCAGAGTGGTACGGTTTTAACATAATAAGGTAGAGTGTATAAAAATTAATAATTTACTTAACAACATGCAGAACCTTACGATGTGCAGACATGTGAGTGAAAGACAATACAATACTCCGTTGTTCAGAAATAGCTATCAGCTAATAGCTTTGTGCTTAGTCTGTGTAGAGGTGACTCTTACCTTAACCAGAATCAGGCAGTTACTAAAGAATTGTGCATGAATGGAAGACAAATGTAACTGTGTAAATTAAGTTAGTGGATATTTTAAAAAAAGATATTAGAAGTATATCCATCTAGGAACCTCTGTAGTCCAACTAGGGACAGTGGTGTCCATTGTATTTAATCTCATTTGAACAACCTGGTAGGACCTGTCAACATTCACACACACATACATGCACTATAGGCAATTTGGAAACGCCACTGAGCCTAATCTCCATGTTTTTGGAATGTGGGCGGAAACCGGAGGAAACCCACCAAGCAAGGGGAGAACATAAAACCTCATGCATGTAGACCCAACGTGAGAATCGAACCCAGGACCTGGAGGTTCAAGGCGATAGTGCTAACCACTAAGCCACCATGCCATTAGAAGTACAATGCATCTTAAAGTCAAACTCGCAGAGAATCTTACAATCTTAAAAATCATGGAAACTTTCAATCCTTCTTAAATAGTGAAGAATCTTTAAACAAGTGGCTCTATGTACTTGCAGATCTTGCAAATAAATCTCAGTGTGATCTTGAGGCACAGCTCAGCAGCAGGGCATTGCTGATAATAATTTTAGGTGATCTTATGTTGTTGCAGGCTCTAGGAATGTGTGTTTGCTCTCTCGGCTGGGCTGGATCTGACTGCTCCACTGTTGCAGATGCAAACAGCCTGGTGTGGGAGAATCTGCTGGATACACAACTCACAGCGGTACGACACCTTCCTCAAACATTTTTCCATGTAAAGATGAACTGAACCCTGATATATTCTCTTGACATATTTTGACTCCACCATACGTGCATTGCCATATTTAGGATAAGTCGCAAACTTATTCCTGAATTTTAGTAAAACACAGAGAAAGTGTGAATTGACATTCTGGTTTAAGTAAATATAATTTAATGGATTTGGTTATCAGTCTTCTCTTGCAAGTTGATGCATGTTATGGTAAACAGTAATAAAACTAAAATGATTTTTTTTTCCTTCATGACCATAGAATCCATCATACAGGTTTCTCCAGAGGATGGGACACTCACTTGTTTCTGGCCCCCAGGGCACACTCTGGTTATATGGTGGCCTCTCTCTCACAGAGGGGATTCTGGGAGATGTTTACAGGTATCAATAACTTATATGCAACAAAGTAAAATTGCAATATGATGTGTATAAGGAGTAAAACGTGATTGGTTTTGATGATGCAGAATGGTGTGGCATGGACAGGGATAAATTTATTGTTTAATACAGTATATCTGGAATTTGGATATATCTGGAAAGTTGCTTTGTGACGATATCCATTTCTAAAATGCAATGCACATAAAACTGAGTTGAGTTTAATTGAATAAGTGGAGTTACTATGACCACTTTAAAGGTATATATATTCAACTATAGTTGTTTATTTAGCAATGTAAGACACTGTACTTTCACCCATTACATTTAATGTTTTGGAATGTCCATGTAATAAGTTAGTTCCTACTAAAAACAATTATTTGTTTGCCGCTGTATCTTTATGGCTTCTCTTGTTACTGCTCCTCCCTTCCTCACCCTTTGACACCCATGTTCATGAATGTCAGAAAAATATGAGAAAGCTCACCCATCAATCATTATACATTTTTCAGTGTTGAATAGCACGTTTTTGAAATGTAATCATTATTAGCCTTAGGTTACTGTTGAGGAAACCTGTGAGTCAGAGATTACTATATAAATACTGATGAATTAAAATAAACCTTATTTGAACAACAGCCCACACAAGTGTTATTAAAAACCTGTATTGGCTTAGGTACTTTGTTCAAGAGCGCCGCTGGAATCAGATGCTTACCAGTTCAGCAGAAGAAGGTTCTAGCCTCTCAGCCCGCTACCATCATGCCTCTGTTGTGGTAGCCGTTCATGACCCTATGTCTGGTACTCAGACAGAAGCTCACCACTTAATGCTTGTGGTGGGGGGAGTCACACGAAACAGTGTTATGAATGATACATGGAGCCTTAATCTTAGCAGTTTGACGTGGACAGAGTACAAGGTATGAAACACTTTATATATTTTAAATGGTTTTCAGCTTTTGCATCATTGAAAATAAAAGTAATAGCTTCAGTTTTTTTTTTCAGAGTTCAGTGCTGCCCCCTGTGGCTGGTCACACACTAACAGTGCGCAGAGTGTCCTCTGTGCTTCTAATTGGAGGATACTCTCAAGAGAATGGTTTCAATCACCACTTACTGGAGTTTAATCCACAGTCTGGCAACTGGACTGTATTGCCACACACTGGTACACCACCTACAGGTAAAATCTGGACACTCTGATATTTAAAAGAGAAGATGTAGAGACGTTGTGTAGTTTTAAGTAGTCTTTAAATCTTAAAGTATTAATCAGCAGTAAAATCCTTGTGCCACAGGTCTTTATGGACACTCTGCAGTCTATCATGAGCAGACCGATGCCGTATATGTTTTTGGAGGTTACCGTTTCCATGTAGAGGCAGTAGAACCTTCTGGAGAACTGTACACTCTTTACTACCCCAACCTCACCTGGTCTTTACTGGTCCCCTCTCGGGGAAACAAGGTGATTAAACAGAAAAGGCAAAAGATAATTATTTTTTCCTCCCATTAGCAATATTTAAGAATGAGGTAATTTTCTGCCTAATCAGTGCTTTTCTCTCTTCAGCCTCCCCCGCATTTCTTCCATGCAGCAGCCTTATTGAAAGACACCATGGTTATTGTTGGAGGGCGGACAGGATCAGAAGATTACAGCAACAGTGTATACGTGTATCAGATCAATTGCAACACTTGGATACAGCCAGGTAATCCTATAACAAACATTGTTATACATACACACACACACACTATGCAACTGTAATACATATATGCATACTGATTATGTTACTGGGAACCCCTTTGCACTTGCTCATTCATGCAGTTACCTACTGTAGATCAGCCAACTGTCTGGCAGTATGGAGAAAATGTGATCTCTGTGATTTTGATCATATTTTGATTTTGAGCATGAGACATTGGTGCCAGCTAGGCTGGTGCAAGAATTTCTCAAACTGCTGATTTCTTGTAACTTATACGAGTGTTTATTTAGAATGGTGCAATAAGGAAAAATATCCAGTGAGTGTCAGATCTGAGGATGGAAATGCCTTGTTGATCAAGTTGGGAGAAAGCCTACAGTAACTTATAACCATACTGAGCCATTGTGGTGAGAAGAGTGCACAACAATGTGGATGGAATACAACAGCAGAAAACCACAGAGGGTACAAGAATAGACCAGTGACACAGCAATGGACACAGGCTCACCAAAATCAGACAGTCCAAGACTGGAAAAATGTACCCTAGTCCAATGAATCTCCATTTCTGCTGATAAGTAGGATTAGAATTCTGCACCATTTATGGGTCCAGCCTTCCTTGAATCCAGTAGAATAACTTTCTTAGAATACCTCAAAGATATCTACTTAGGAAACCCACAGTCATGTGCTAATGCTGCCACCCTTTTGAAGTGCACTTAAAACTTGATAACTGACATCAATATATTTTTACCATCAGATGTACTGTACATTAGCTGCCTATAGATGTAAATGATTCTTGTCACGCTTCTGATATCTTTTTCTCTGTTCTTTATGCAGTATCGTCAGTCGGCGAGCCTGTTAATCACTCCATATCCATGGCGATGACGAGTTGGGGGAACCGTCTGTTCTTATCGGGTGGATTTAACGGGGTCATGTTGGGGCGTTTAATCGCCCTCTCTGTGCCATCTGACCCCTGCGTTCTTCTGCCAACACTTGAGGCTTGTAACAACAGCACAGGCAGCTGTGTGTGGTGCAGGGGTGCCTGTACTTCCTCAGACACAGCAGAGAGGTACGGTTTGAGGATCAGAGTAGGCCCACTAGGAGTCAAAAGTTTTAAATAATATTTTAGTGTTGTAAAATTTTATAATAGTTACTTTTTTTTTCAGAATCGGCTGTGCTGTTGGTCACTCCCCATGCTTTCCTACTCCTCGTGTCCCTGATCAGTGTCGAAGACTGAAAACATGCAGTGAATGTCTGGCCCGACATCCCAAAACATTTTCCAGCCCTGGACAGGTAGGAGAGGTGTGACTCACAGCAGTTCTGTAGTTTTCTACATTTCAACATACTGTATAGTCCTCTGTAAAAGTATTGTAACCGCACGGCCAAATATTTAATTTTTGCCATAAACTAAGGAAATTTGAGTTTGAGAACAAAAGATAAACCCGAGACAATAGATCAGAAAATTATCTTTTATTTAATAATATTTACATCTGGAGGTTTTTATTGTGAAACTACCTATTTTGGTTAGCAAAAATATTGGAACAGATTGTCCTACAAAAGAATCGGCCTTGCCCTTTTATGACTTTTAGATGGGAGGGTATCTTAATTAACAACACATTGGACTACACAGCTCTACATAAAGTGTTACAATTTTTTCCTCACATTATAACTTTCATTCTTTTGTATCCATAGAACACTCTTCAGTGTAAGTGGTGCACAAACTGTCCTGAAGGAGCATGTATTAGCAGCTCTGTAAGTTGCACGTCAGAACATGACTGCAGGATAAACCAAAGGGAGATTTTCCTCTCCAGCAACTGCACTGAAACCAGCTGTGAAGCATCTGACTGCCCCAAGTGCACAGCATCAGGGAAGTGTATGTGGACGCGTCAGTTTAAACGGACAGGTGTGTGTGAATACATTAATTGTATTAAGTTGTCAAACACAGGTATGTCAAATCTACTGTTGCATTCGGTTACACCAAATTCATTTAGATTTTGTGTTCTGTTTGTGACATTATGCTTCACAAAGCATAAATGCAAAAAAAAAGGCCAAAATTTAAAACCTAAACTCACTTTTCAGCAGGCAGATAGCTGATATACTATATTGCCAAAAGTAATATGCATATGAACTTCTCGTCCAACATCAGTGTCTGACCTCACAATTGCGCTTCTGGAAAGAATGGTCAAAAATTCCCATAAACACACTCCTAAAGCTTGTGGAAAGCCTTCCCAGAAAAGTTTAAGCTGTTATAGCTGCAAAGGGTGGGCCAACATGATAATAAACTATATGGATTAACAATTGGATGTTTTTAAGTTCATATGCATGTGAAGGTAATGTGTGAATACTTTTGGCCATGTAGTGTGTATATTACACTCTCCATTGCTGATTTACAGTACAGACCAAAAGTTTGGACCCACCTTCTCATTCAAAGAGTTTGAATTTGTATTATGGCAAGCAAAAAGCAGCTAAGTGAAAAAAAAAAAAACGAGTGGCCATCATTACTTTAAGAAATAAAGATCAGTCAGTTCGAAAAATTGGAAAAACTTTAAAAGTGTCCCCAAGTGCAGTCACAAAAACCATCAAGCGCTACAAAGAAACTGGCTCACATGCGGACCGCCCCAGGAAAGGAAGACCAAGAGTCACCTCTGCTGCGGAGGATAAGTTCATCCCAGTCACCAGCCTCAGAAATCGCAGGTTAACAGCAGCTCAGATCAGAGAGCAGATCAATGCCACACAGAGTTCTAGCAGCAAACACATCTCTAGAACAACTGTTAAGAGGAGACTGTGTGAATCAGGCCTTCATGGTAGAATATCTGCTAGGAAACCACTGCTAAGGACAGGCAACAAGCAGAAGAGACTTGTTTGGGCTAATGTTCAGACAACTTTTTTTTATTTTTTTATTTTATTTTTTATACATATCACTAAGATGGATTATTGTGTGTAGTTTTTTTCCCTTTTCTTTATGCTACAAATATTACATTGCCATTATATTGTAACATCATTTCCCATTTTTTTAAGTAATATGATTGTACTGTAATTTTTCCTTGATTTTATGTATTACAATGTTTTATAGTTTTTTTATTTTTATTTTTTACCTTCTTCCCAGGGGAGACCAGGCGCATTCTGAGTGTTCACCCGACATATGATTGGACGTGTTTTAGCTATGCGCTACTCAATGTATCACCCATGCAAGTGGAATCGTCCCCACCTATGCCCTGCCCTGAGCCCTGCCACCAAATCCAGACTTGCAGCCAGTGTCTCAGCTCCAATGGTTCAGATGGGGGTTGGCAGCACTGTGTTTGGAGCATGGCTCTGCAGCAGGTAAGAGGCTACATGAGTTGATTTCCCAGGTGGCTGCACTCAGGTCTGAGTGTCCAGGGGTCACTATATAGAAATTATTTTGTTTTATCAAAAGTTCTGATGGTGCTTTGGCAGAGTCATTTGATATTTTTGAACAGAGTAAATTCACTATGATTCTTCACTAATGCACCAAAGTGTCCCAACATCTTTGATTTAGCTGTATTATTTATAACACTATAAAATTTAAGGTTTTCTGCTTCTTCAGCAGTTGTCAGACCAAAATAAATAAATGTCTGGCGGATTAATCTGTTAGAATGTGAAATGAGCACCTTCGTTTGCACTTTTTGTAGGGGTTTGTAGGCATTGATATTTAATTGCTTCAGCTTAATTTAAAAAGCGTGGTGCAACATTTGATACGATTCTCATGAAATATTTGTCCATTCCACACGATAGAAGTGGTGCAGCTCGGTCAAGTTTGTGGTCCCCTATGCTCAGTGACACTTTTTAGGTCATTTGACAATTTTTTGTGGGACTCTGGTCAGGACTATGAACACTCCAATACATTGGACGCTTTGTCTTTGTCAACTTTGTTGACAAAATTTTTTTTTTTTTAAACAAATTTGGTCACTTGGGTTTGGATGCCTAGGATCATTGTCTTGCCTGAAGACCCAGTAGCAACCAATTTTTAACTTTCTGTCTGATGTCTTGAGGTGAAGCTTTAATATTTCTGGATAAAATCCTTCCTCATGATGTCACCTATTTTCATAGTCTCTTTTTCCAGCAAAAACACCCACAGAATGATGCTACCACCACATGCTTCACAGTTAGTAATTTTGGTTAATCTGACCAGAGAACACTTCTCCAAAAGCCTGTGGATCACCTTAGAACTTTGGTCTGTTTTGTTTTGCATGCCATGCCGAAGAATGAACGGTGGATGTAAATATTTGTTACCTGATTTCTCAGGCATCAGTGCCTTTGTTGTTTTATTAGGAGTCTAGTGAAGCTGTTCCGGTTAGCAGCCACATGGAGTAGACGTGTTAGAGAGCTGCTCCGATAATTTCCAATTTCTTCACTCCCTTTTTCGTTTTTAAACGTTAAATAAAATCTTTAGGAAACAATAACTTTGTACTGTACCCCACGGTCATCTATTTTCCACTTATTATGGCTACCAGGAGTGTTAAAACTGGGAAAAAAGACGACACTGCGGCCGCTCTAACAGTCGAGGCTATTTCTGCGCTTTTAGACAAACGCCGTGAAGCGCTAGTGGCTGACTTTAAATCCTTGTTTACTTTACTGGAAAGTAAACTAGACCAAATTCAGGCCCAAGTAGAGGACCATGGTCAGCGCTTACCCTCACTAGAACTCGCTACGGATGACCTGAGCCAGCGTGTGAGCGAGTTGGAGAACATCTGCTCCGGTCTTCGGGAAAACAACTCGAAGTTAACGGCCAAAGTCGTAGACCTAGAGGGCCGGAGCAGGAGACAAAATCTGCGTGTCCTGGGTCTTCCAGAAGCTACTGAAGGTGGACTCCCTACCGAGTTCTTCTCTAAATTTCTGTGCGAGGTGTTTGGTAGTGAAACGCTGCCATCCCCGCCTGAGATTGACAGAGCCCACCGTGTACCTGCATCCAAACCCGCTTCAGGACAGAGACCTCGGCCCATCATTCTCCGTGTATACCGGTACCAGGTGAAAGAGCTTCTGATTCGAGAGGCACGGCGGAGAGGGAAGCTGGAATACCGCGGTCAGCAGGTTCGCATCGTGGAAGACTACGCTCCCGAAGTTTTAAGCCAGCGAGCCGAGTATAGAGGCGTTATGACGGAGTTATACCAGCGTGGACTGCGGCCTTCGCTCCTGTATCCAGCACGGCTCCGGGTGACTCTCTCTACCGGACAGAAGAAGTGACTACGCTCGGTAGAAGAGGCGCAGAAATACATAGACAGCTTGCCGAAAACACTGTAGTACACAAGTTAAAATTCAATTTTTTTTGAATTTTCAATTATTTGTGGGGGGAGGGGTATGGGATCTCCAAAGCCAGCACTATGTTAGTTCTGTGTATACAGTGTATGTTGCTCTGTGCTTTACACTTTTGTTTTAAGGCTGACGCTGGGCATTTCAGTAATATTTGTTTACATATCCACATCTTCTGTCAAGGAGAATGAATAGTTCTTTAAACTTTGTGAGCTGGAATGTTAAGGGTTTAAACCATCCGGTCAAGAGAAGGAAGGTGCTCTCACACCTTAAACAACTTAACACTGCAATCGCCTTTTTACAAGAAACTCACA